>CAJNDS010002617.1:37500-57500 GCA_905221605.1 Symbiodinium natans
GGGTTTAGGGGTTTAGGGTTTGGGGTTTAGGGCTTAGGGTTTACGGTTTAGGTTTTTTTGTTTTTTATGAAATATTAAACCCAACAAGGACCAAGCATGACCATGTTAAATACTACCCCAAACACCGGTGCAGGCATGAGGAGTCCTTTCTGCAGAGCAGTGAAGCCGAGATCAAGGACGTGATCCGGGATGTGGTGCCTCGCGTGGACAGCGTCTTGATCGAGATGCTGAACGCCAACCACCCGATGCCCGACATCCCCTCAGGTCCCTTGTGGCCCTCCCTACTCCTCACCGGATTGGGGGCCGTCCTCGCCTACGACATGGCAAGCCCCTGGGGCATGGCGGCCCAGGTCACGTGGACCACGGGCGCGGCGGTCTCCGGCTTCGTCTACGGGGCCTTGCAGTCGGCGCAGGTGAGCGTGGAGGCGGCGGTGCTCGCGAACCGGGCCTTCATGCTTCAGGGCGACAAGGCGGAGGTGTCAGAGGATGAGTCGGACTAGGGAGGAGGTAGAGGCCGGTGTTGGGGTTTCCTAACATCTGGGCACCCTTTTTGGGAGGGCTTCTGTACTGAGGATCAGAGTATTGCTTGATATGTTTTTCTTGGGAGGGGCCGGGGGGTACATTGGGGGACCCTATCGTGGGAAATGCCCCAGAGGAGGAGAGGTCCCATTCCTCCTCGCCTGCGGGCAGACGTTTCAAGGTGCTTGCACTCCTCTTGGGCACGGATGGGCCCTGAGCTCTGAAAAAGCTCGTGGGGACATGTCTCCTACGACAAGTCTGTGAGAAGGTACCCTAAGCCCTAAACCCTAAACCCTAAACCCTAAAACCCTAAACCCTAAACCTTAAACGTCCCCCGAAGCCCGGGGGTTGTGGGACGATGCTTCGAGCAGGCTCAGGGAGCATTTCGGCCCAGGCCCGCTGCACTTCGATTCTTCGTGCAAGCTGGCCAGCCTTCTGTATGTTACACGATGATATTTTTCCTTTTGGTAGCCCAGTGGTACACCTTTTTTCCCTCTGTTGGTTCAAGGTTCATCTTATGAACCAACCCCAAAAAAAAGGGGTGCCCTTATTAGAATGTGGTTACTGGGCTGCCAAGTCCTACAGCAGAATCGGCAGGCTCATCTCGACACCATGGCAAGCCGGATGGGCCTCTTCTTTCTTTCTAGATTTGCGTCGTTTCGCGGGCACAACCCCTTTGGCCAAGCCCCGATCGCACACTCAAAAGGGTAATATAGGCGTCGGAATAGTTGCTAGTAATATTCCTTTATGGTCCATAGGAGCGAGGTTCTCCACGCCCAGACTCGGAACACTAAACCGTCAAGCGATCGGGGCATGGTCTTGACACGGGCTTCGCGATCACTGCACTCTTTTTTTTCGCAGGGCCCCATCCAACAAACCCTAAACCCCAAACCCTCAACCCTAAACCCTAAACCCTACACCCTAAAAACCCTAAAGTCGAGCTCATTAGTAGGTCATTGGTGACCATCGGTGCCTTTGATTCCAGTCCAGAGCCGCCATGATATTCCACTGGTTAGCGGCGAAGGGTTCTCGTGCAAGCTGACCCGCAAAGCGTCTTGCTTGTCTATCCCCTTGCAATCTCAAGACCCTCAAGCTCGAAGCTGTACGCATCTGAGCCGACCCTTCGCTTTTAACGGACGTGGCCGGCAGACAATGAATTGACCAATGCATGCTCGTTGCTGGATCCGATGAGGTGAATGGGATTTCTTAATTTTGATTAGGCACTTCACATTTTGTGCTAGGTTTAGGGTTTAGGGTTTAGGGTTTAGGGAAAGCTCGTTGGATCTCCCAAGTCTGGCTCTGCCACGCCGGATGCTGCGCTCTAGTTTGTCGGAGAGGAACAGCTGACGACTCTGTCGTGGCGAGGCTAAAAGCCCTAAACTTTCAAAATCGATCGGAGGCATGGTCTTGACACAGGTTTCACGATCACCGCGCCTTTTCCTTTGCCAGGGCCCCATAGAACACCATTGACGGCGCACATCTCCGTGCCATGTCCTACCAATCAGGGCCCTAGATTCAAGAGGTAGCACGAGATAGTGGCAGTGGAGGGTTCCTGTGCAAACGGACCGGCAAACAAAGAGATCCTGTCTAGCATGGCTACCCTTTCACTTTGAACGGACATTGCAGACAGGCCATGCTCCGACTTGAGCAGGAAGGTGACTCGGGGGTTTTCCGAAATTCGGGGTACCTTATTATTGGGGCCTTGGGGTCCTTATCATAAGAGGATCCTAATACTTGGTTCCCTAAACCCTAAACCCTAAACCCGAAAACCCTTCTTGGGGGTCCGCTTTTTTTTCGTAAACCCCCGGACCAAGGCATGCTCGTTGCTGGATCCGATGAGTTGAACCGGGAGTCGTACACACCTTAGCTCAATCCTGGGGCTGGCCTAAATATAGGGTTTAGAGTTTAGGGTTTAGGGTTTAGGGTTGAAGGTTTAGGGTTTGGGGTTTAGGGTTCCCATGGGTTCCCTGTTTATAGGGGCCCTTATACCTCAATAGTAGGATCCTTATCTTTACGTGTTTTTTTGAGCCCCTTACCTAAACCCGAAAACGGAAGCGGAAATGTTGATCCCCTCGTTCTTTGGGTCGTTCTGTTTGCGGAGTCCGAGGGTTTCGATTTTGATCCCAGGAGGTTAGATTCCATGTGCATCGCGCGGTCCCTGTGCTTGCAAGTCCCCACAACCCCAACATTAAACTGTTCCCTAACCCCCAAACCCCAAACCCCACACCCTAAACCCGAAACCCTAAACCCTAAACCCTAAACCCTAAACGCTCATCTTGAGCAGCGTCCTCGGACTATCCTGTTTGCAAATGGGCGGCGGCCCCTGAGCTTGTTTGCTTAGGGTTTAGGGTTTAGCGTTTAGGGTTTAGGGTTTAGGGTTTAGGGTTTAGGGTTTAGGGTTTAGGGTTTAGGGTTTAGAAGGAAACAGTGTCAAATGGGCTTAACGCTAAATCCTCAACCCTAAACCCCGTTTTTCTGAAGCCGTGCATGCAACAAGGGTTGCCTGAGAAGGAAGCCTAGGTACCGGGGCCGGGTTTACCAGAGGATTCGAGCCGTGCCTAGGCGAGAATACCAACTCGAAAAGAAAAACCCTAAACCCTAAACCCTAAACCCCAAACTCTAAACCCTAAACCCTAAACCCTAGACCCTATACCCTAAACCGTGCTATGTCGCTATAAACAACGAACTGCGCTGCCGCACCTTTACGGATGTAAGATTGAGGGCGCAGCACTTTACGCAGCAACTTTCTCGGATCTGCCAGCTTTAGCATGCCGCCTTGTAGCTTCGTGAGAGGAGGAGAAGAACAGCAGAGCTGAGGGCTCTGAGCTGCGCTGCTGAAGGAGCTGCGCTGCCTTGGGGCTCGTGCGCAGAAAAGGGTTTAGGGTTTAGGGTTTAGGGTTTAGGGTTTAGGGTTTAGGGTTTAGGGCCAACCCCCCCTAAACCGGCAGCCACATGGGTAGCTCTGTATATTAGGGTCAGCTCTTGGGTCCCTTTGTTTGTATGGCACCTTAAAGGGGACCCTGATGTGGAGAACTACGCACATGGATATGAGACCGGCTAGGTTGCGGTTTGGAAGACGCTGCTAGACCTAACCCCCGAGAATCATCCTAGAACAACTTTTCGGGTCGCTAGTTCCCCCTCCACACCCATACCTACCGCTTACATAAGGTTTCATCCTTCACCCTAAGCCCCAAACCTAAAGCCCTAAACCCATGTCGCGAGATTTGGGCTTTAGGGCTTCCCAGGGACTCCAATACTCTTTAATTCAGGAACATTCTTAAACCATATAAGGAACCCTATTATATTTCAAAGGATATTCCTTAATTAAGGGGTATCAGAGTCCCTGGGTTCGGGTTTCAATGATCCTAAACCCTAAACCCAAAAACCCTAACCTTAAATTAAACCCTAAACCCAAAGCCCTATTTGAGTTTGTGGCTGGAAACTGCGGAGGCCCGCGGGACGAGTCGGAGAGCGAACACAAAGGCGGAGTTTGCGACGTGCTATGAATACAAACATGAATAAATTCATGGATAAAAGAACATATATATATATATGTATATGTATGTATATATATATATAACGGTAGAATTCGGAGAAAAAGGATAGACATAAATTACAAAAAAGTAAATAAAAAACACATCAACAAATACATTAATGTGCAATGTACATCATCGTTATATAACTATCATCAACACCAAAAAGCCCTGAGCCCGGAACTTCGCAGTTTGCATCCACAGGAGGGGAGCATTCTCCGAATTGTGGGGTCTTGGGTACCCTGTATGTAAGTCAAGTAGGACCTCCAAAAGGGATCATAACTCAGGGAACCTCCCACATGTTTTCCTGCCTTCCATGGGGAACGTTTGCCTAAACCAATTGTGGAAGCAGATGTATTGGCTGCAGAGAAGCCGCGCCAATTCCGACAACAATCCCCTCCACTCAAGACAGCTGAAACATCCACAAGCAAAAATGGACTACACCGCAGCTAGCAGAGACGATGGTAGCTTGTAAGGCGAGGAGTAGTATCGGCGATCCAGAAGCAACTGCTGAGTACCAGCAAGTCAAAAGTCATGCTAGAAAAGGCAAAGCAGTACAGGGTCCGACAAAATATTCGGGATCCAGTGAAAGAAAGGGAGATACACACCTATGGAAGACAGGCCGGTAGCTCAAAAAAGGGTTCAGGGAGAAGAAAGCAAGGCTAAAACGCAATGGGAAACCTTCCTACCATGGTGGCCTTCAAAGTTTGAATATCGAACGCGCAGTGGGGTTCTCATTGGTAGCAGAAGAAGAGCACCAGCTTCTGCGAGCGTCACCAACAATACGCCCCCCCCCCCCCCTCAAGATCGTACCGCCTGAACCCTTTCCTGGGGAGGAACTGTGCAAGGGTTTAGGGTTTAGGGTTTAGGGTTTAGGGTACAGAGCTCGCCGGATGCCCATGTGCGGAGTAGCCTTACGTGTGTTGCCCTTGTAACCAGACGCGGTGAAGAGTGTGCATGGAATCCCTAGCAACCTTGTTAAACGGCCATTTTCAAGTAACTTTCAAGTAAAAGGCTGGCAAGCTTTTGCGGGCTTATCTTGCAACCTGGGAGTCCAATGCCCCTGAAATCAAGGAATTTTCCTGAAACTATAAGAGGGTTCCTTGTATGGTTGAAGGAACATTCCTTCATTAAGGGGTATTGGAGTCTCTGGGAATGAATGGTGGATCCTCGGTGAAGCAGCGTGCCCTGAAGCCGTACTGCGTTTGGCGGAGTACTGGGTCGTGGTCACTAGAAAGCCGTTGCTGTAATACAGAGATGTGTACTTTATAGAGGATGTGAAGTAAAGCTGTGGGTCTGTAATTTGTTAGGTCGCTGTCAAAGCCTTGATACCCTTCTTCTAGCGCTGTCAGGACATCAGAGCCAGGAATTTCTTAAGTATGTACAGGTCGAAGCGACCCTATACGGACTCACACAAAATGAGGCACTAACTCGCCCTCAGCCTGACCACTCTGCCCTAACATTCGAGGATGGTGCAAAGTTCAAGAAGTTGAGGAAATTAAGTACTTGGGTACACAGATTTCATGGAGACACCCGGTCAAAGCTCCAACACCTTTTGGCGAAGCAAGCTTAGCTTTAGAAAGTTCGTATCTTTACTTCGTTCAATAGCCCCGGTCGTACTATGTGGCCTTTCGAGACGCACTCAATTCATAGATGCCTGGTTCTTCTGCTATCTCCGAAGATGTAATGGTACCAAATAGTATCAAACACTCCTATTCATCCCACATCTGCTGGCTATTTTTATATATGGATGGATATATGGCCCCCCCCCCCCCCCGCCCCACATGGTGTCCCCCCACCACCCCCTGGCACCCGCCCCCCCACATTATACCCCCCCCCCCTCATGGTATACATAGCACAGCCTCTGCCGATATCAGGGGGTCCTTCTTGGGGTTCACACAAAATGCTGTGGTGGATTGAGGGGTTCTACAACGAGCTTCAATGTCCCCCAAAAGTCGCAATCGGTCGGGCAGGGTTGGGGGAGAACACTATTGGATGCCTGCCTGTCGCTTCAGGGCACAACATGCCCAGGGACTCCAATACCCCCTTCATGAAGCAATATTCCTTAAGTAATAATAGGGTTCCTTATATGGTTTAAGGCATATTCCTTCATCAAGGGGTATTGGAGTCTCTGGGTTCGAACCCTAAACCCTAAACCCTAGACCCTAAACCCTAAACCACGTCTCTTCAGGACACAACATGTTCCGTGCCACAGGGGGGAGGGCGCAGGTGTAGGGGTGGCCAGCCAAAGCCCTAAACCCTACACCCTAAGCCCTGAACCCTAAACCCACGTCCTCCACCCTCAACCCTAAACCCTACACCCCAAACCCTAAACCCCAAACCCTAAACCCTAAACCCCAAATCTTAAAAGGGTTTTAGGGTTGAGACCCTAAGTGGAACCGATGGATGGGAGGCCGCCTCGTGGACCGCCTGCTCCCCGACGCGGAGCAAGGGGAGGAGAGGGCTTCGACTTCAGCATGCTTAGGGTCTAGGGTTTAGGGTTTAGGGTTTAGGGTTTAGGGTTTAGGGTTTAGGGTTTAGGGTTTAGGGTTTCGGGTTAAGGGGCGAACCCTAACCCCCAACAACCAAGACCCAAAACCCAACACCAAAGTCCAAAATCCAAAATCCAAACTCCAAAATCCAAAGCCCAAAATCCGAACTCCAACGCCCTGTAGCCTAAACCCTGAACCCTGAACCCTGAACCCTAAACCCTAAACCCTAAACCCTAAACCCTAAACCCTAAACCCTTAACTTTGGTGAGGAGGGTGGCCGTGTGGCCAATGTGCCCCGGCCTGGCGAGGGTGGTACGGAGAGGCCGAAGCGGGGTGGAGTGCACATTCGGGGTTTTGCTTGGGGCTTTAAGGTTTGAGGTTTAGGGTTGAGGGTTTGGGGTTTAGGGTTTAGGGTTTAGGATTCAGAATTTAAGGTTTAGGGTTAGGATTCAAGGTTTGGGGTTTAGGGTTTAGGATTCAGGGTTTGGGGTTTAGGGTTTAAGGTTTGAGGTTTAGGGTTTAGGGTTTAGGGAGGGTTTGGGGCTTTAGAGTGTGGGATCTCGGGGTTCAGGGGGATTTTGGGTTCTCGGGTTGCAAGGGGGGTTTAGTAGACCCTTGTTTCCTTTTTTACGGTTGGGGGTCCCTTAATCCCAAAAAGGGCACCCTTGTTGTTCCTCGGTTCCTCTTGGGCCGGCCTAGTAGCCCTAAACCCTAAACCCTAAACCCTAAACCCTAAACCCTAAACCCTAAACCCTAAACCCTAAACCCTAAACCCTAAACCCTAAACCCTAAACCCTAAACCCTCGGTTGGGTTTGGGCCAATGTTTGCCAACCTCCGGGATAGATCGGACGAAGCCTCGGCGCGCAGACTCGTAAGTGTGACCCCCCTGAATTAAGGAAACCACCTTTACAAATGGGTAGTTCTCCAAAATAGGGTCCGCTGTAGAAGGAATTTTGGGTTCCACAAAGGGAGCCTCATTTCGAGGGTACTCAAATGTGTAGGTGTCCTCAGTTAAGTTAAGGAATTTACCTCGAAATATTGTCGGGGATCCTTTGTAGAGAAGTAATGGAATGTCTTTCGTCCTCTGCTCCCGAGGGACCTAGACTCTAGTCTAGACCCCTTCGGCTAATGTTTGTACGAGGGTTTGCCCAGTAGCAGGGGTTTAGGGTTTAGGGTTTAGGGTTTAGGGTTTAGGGTTGAGGGTTGAGGGTTTAGGGTTTAGGGTTAGGGAATCCCAACCCTAAAAAAAGGAAGCAAGGGCCTCTGTAGCAGAGCTTCTTCCTTAAACAAAATGTGGTCTCAACAAAGGGCAGCCGCCTCAAACCCGTTCCCTAAATCGAGGCTTTACCTTCTTACCTTCGACCCAGAACCCTGAAAAAGGGTTTAGGGTTTAGGGTTAGGGTTTAGGGTTTAGGGTTTAGGGTGTTTAGGGTTTAGGGTTTAGGGTTTAGGGTTTAGGGTTTAGGGTTAGGGTTTAGGGTTTAGGGTAAAACTCCCCGGTCTCTAAAACCGCAGGTACACACTCCTGCGAGAGGCGATCGATGCCCCCGAGGCTGCTTGGTGGAGTTCGTAGTTTTGGGTCTCTAAACCCCAACGCAACCCTAACCCCTAACCCCTAACCCCTAACCCCTAACCCCTAACCCCTAACCCCTAAACCCTAAACCCTAAACCCTAAACCCTAAACCCTAAACCCTAAACCCTAAACCCTAAACCCTAAACCCTAAACCCTACACCCAAAACCCAAAACCCTAAACCCTAAACCCTACAACCCTAAACCCCAAGGTTTTTTTGATTTCTTCGCTTGCCCTGGAGACTCTGAACCTTCAGGATAGCAAGCATCGGGAATCGATGTAGCATCGGTTTCTGCAGGAGAAGTTCGGAGTGTTTCGAGGGTTTCAGCAGGAGTTCCCACGCCAGCACAGGGCTCTGGCACCTTACTGGGTATACAAGCCTGGAAGGGCCCAGGAACATGCTTTCTTGTCCTTACTTCATCGTAAAAACATGTTAGGTCTTTTCCCTAGTTGGGGAGCTTCTTTGCATCCCTGTGCTTTTGAAGGTGTGTTGCTTGAACGAAGCGATCAGCACGGCTTTTGTGTGTGCTGTCGCGAGAGGCAACGCGTAGTTTCCGATCGTGCTTTTTATTGTTGTCTGTGCTTTTCTAGCGGTCTGATGGTCATGGGTTAGGGTTGAGGGTTTAGTTTCTCGCGTCTCTACTCCCTAGATGGAGCACAGAACTTGCGCCATTTGGCTAGCACTGCTCAACCCTAAACCCCTAAACATTCAGCCCTAAACCCTAAACCCTGCACCCTGAAAACTCTAAAACCCTGAACGTTTCAAACTCCGAATCCCAAGACCCTGGCCCGAAACCTCCAGAACCCTCAGCCCAAAACCTATAGAATTTTGAGAGCCCTCAAAACCCTAAACCCTAAACCCTAAACCTTAAACCCTAAACCCTCAAAACCCTAAGCCCTATCTCTTTGGGATCCGACTCTCCTGACACATGTTTCAGGATGCCGACCTCTCTTACCTTTCAGCAGCAAGCTCAGTTTGAGGGCTTAGGGTTTAGGGTTTAGGGTTTAGGGTTTGGGGTTTCGGGTTGAGGGTTTAGGGCTTCGGGCACCTGATCGTCCCCAAGCTCTTCGCATGTAGGATTTCAGGTTCAGGTGCCTAGGGTTCAGGCTCTGGCGTTGAGGGTTTAGGATTGGGCTTATGGTTTGGGGTTTAGGGCTTAGGGTTTTTGCGGTTTCGGGGTCAACACTAGGCCATGCATCCAAAACCCTCAATTAAGGGGTGCAGCCTCCGGGAATTAAACCCTCGTAGCTCTGCAAAGGGTCTAAGGGTTGAGGGCTCTTAGGGTTTCGGGCGTAGGGCTGGCGAAGCAATACTGACAAAGTACGCGAGCTCATCTGCAATGCGAAACCCTAAACCCTAAACCCTAAACCCTAAACCCCTAAACCCTAAACCCTAAACCCTAAACCCTAAACCCTGCACCCCAACTTCCACGACCCTAAGCCCTAAAACCTGCATGCGACCCTGAAGCCCTGAAGCCCAAATCCCCCTTTCCCTCCAAACCCCTTGTAGATCAGGAGATTTAGAAGGTAGGCGCAAAGTAGAAGTTATAAGTACCCCCAAAGGGGGCTAACTGGGTTTATCCTACTTCATAACCTTACTTTCAGTACTTGGAGGTTCATGGGACTTACTAATCACTTATAACTGGGCTTATAACCCCACTTATAATTGGGATAACCCCAATAAGGCCCTTTAGGGGTATAAAAAAGGGCTATACGTACAGTTACAATTGGTTAGTAAGTACCATGAACCTCCAAGTATCTACTGGGTCCTCCGACACAAGTAATCCAGGAGACGGATCGCAAGATCGTCGAGATCTGCCGTAAGGAGCCTCCTCGGAGGGATCCCGGCCCCCCCATATACACCCTAAACCCTTAACCCTAAAACCCTAAACCCCAAGCCCTAAACCCTAAACCCTAAACCTTAAACCCCAAACCCTAAACCCTAAACTCTAAACCCCAAACCCTAAACCCTAAACCCCAAATAGTTGGAGCAGCGCCGATTCTAGGGTCCCTCCGGTTCCAGGGTTGTGGGGTTTTGGGGGTTTTGGGGTCTTGTGTCTTGGGAGAAGGAGTTTGAGTTTTAGTGTTTGGGGGTTCTATCCCCAAGTAGTATGCCATGAGGGTTGAGGTTTTGTTTTTTGATTTTGATTCTGGGTGAGCTTGCGCTAGTTCACGCGCAGGGTTGTATCGGTGGCCTGCCTTGCGGTGAGATCTACAGATGCCCTTCCTACAACCTTGCCTGCTTTCATGCACCTTCAGCGTGGGCTCGCCTATATCCCTAAACCCTAAACCCAAGACCTTACTTGAGGTTCTTGGGTATGTATAAGTAGGCTTATGAGGATGGTATCTATACTTATTATAGCCCCATTTGGGATACTTGTAAACCTACTTATAACACCCCTGAACCTCCAAGAAAATTTGTCTCGGCATGCACTGCACAGGATGAGTTCCAGAGGGACCGGGTGCTTTGGGGAGGAGGCCTCATCTGAGCAGCCACCTGATTCACAATGCTCAATGCAGAGGCGCATACCCAAAGAGCCCAATACCCCTTAACTAAGGAATATACCTCAAATCATGCTAAGGATCCCTATATAGTTTAAAGGTAATTTCCTAAACTAAGGGGTGTTGGGCTTTCTGGGTCCTCTGTGGTGCCGGACGTGACATAAGTCCCCGTGTAGCGCCTTGATGGCGACGTTGTATTCAACACTGCAGTCCTGCATTTGAGTCGTGGCGTGTTGCGCCCATTTGTCCAGTTCTGCAGCGGACCAATTTTCAGCCTCGAGCGGGCATGTCCTGGTAGGCCAGGTTTTTATGTTCCAGTTCAGGGTTTGGGCTTACCTGCAAAGCCCAAAGCCTACTTGCTTTGCAGTTCATTGTCATAAAGATATAAGTTCGTTAGTTAAACCATGCCAGCATGGACCCCTTTATAGCAGTGCAAGCCCATTTCAAGAGCATTCCACGAGCACCGCAAGAGCACTCGAACAGCGCCCCAGGATCATGCCCCAAACCACACCGAGAACACTCCAGGAGGATTCCAAGAGCCCTAAACCCTAAACCCTAAACCCCGAACCCCTAAACCCGAAGCCAAGCTCTGCACCTCACCTGTGGGAGCACCAGTGGCAGCGACATGCGGAACACCTTGAAATCCAGATGCCCGTTCCCCCCCTCCTCTCCCCCTCCTCCCTCTCCCCCCCTCCTCCCTCTCCCCCCCTCCTCCCTCTCCCCCCCTCCTCCCTCTCCCCCCCCCTCCCCCTACCACCCCCCCCCCCCAAGCAAGAAAAAGCCTTGAACCGAACCCGAAACCCTAAATCCTGAACCTAAAGCCCGAAACCCTTATTTTGGGGAACATGCAGCTGTTTGCGCTTTCGGGCTTGGATTTCAAAGGCCTCCAGGCCCATGTCTAGCAGCTCTCGAGAGCGCCAAACCTTTCCAAGCTAGGGTTTAGGGTGTAGGGTCCAGGGTGTTGGGTTTAGGGTTTAGGGTTTGGGATCTCCCGAAAACCCGCCAAACCCCCGCCCCCCCCGAACCCCCCCAAAAACCCCCTAAATCCGCACACCGACCCTGGTAGACTCTGAAGGCCTAAACTCTAAACCCGGCTGAAGCCCTCAAGAAACCTTACTCGACTCAAAATCCGAAACCCTAAGCCCTAAGCACTAGATGACAGAAGGGTTCTGGTTCGCAAGCGCCAGAAGCCTATGACAATATGTCTATACCATGCCATCTTCGTTTTTCGTCGATCTTCTACACCCCATATTCTACATTCTAAATTCGATACTCCATCGTCTATATTCTATAGTCTATAGTCTATATTCTTCATTCTACGTACAGTCTATATTCCATACTCTATGTTGTATGTTGCAACGGCAGAGCTGAGACCGCATCCGAGGTGCGTGGGGAGGAGACTTCTGGTAGTAGCGACTTGACTCTGCTTGCGGTCATCCGCCCAGGGTCCTTTCTTAAGTTGCCCAGTGTTTTACAAATAAGGCAGAGCAATTAGGGTTTAGAGTTTAGGGTTTAGGGTTAACACCCGCGCATTGCTTGAAGGAGTAGCCCTCCAAAATTTGGGCACATCTTGAAGCCTTCGTGGTTTTGGGTTTTGGGTTTACAGCTCCAGACCCCTTGATTAAGGAATAGAACCCCGGATAAGGGGGACCCTTAAAAGGGAACCCTTCTGAACCCTCTGCTGGCTCTCGTAAACAGGGACCCTTTTCAGAGGGTCTATATCCCCGAGGGTCCCCCCAATCATATCGACCCTCAGCCTGATGTACGGTATCGGTGTCGGTGAGTATGGCCACATGTGAGGCTCGGCGTTTGGCACGCACATACTGATACCAGGAGTCTTGATCGTAATGCCAAAAGTACGAGTGAGAGGAATAGGAATGGTAACCGTAAGCACTTCAAAATAAGCAACAGGAACAACAGCAATACCAGCACTGGTAATTGTAAAAGCTATACTGACAAGAACCAAAAAAGACAATAACTGAACCTTCAGGTAATATCTGTATATATATATATATACACGTAACAGTATATAGTACTAATCTAGCCTTAAACCCGAAGCCCTGAAATAGGTTTAGGGTTCGGACTCCCAGCGGTCTCCTGCCGAAGCTGGCCGCAGTCCTCAAGACACAGTGCTTCGAGCGTGGCTTGGAACGAAAAGGGCTGACCGGTTAGTAAGGACTCCCTTGTATAGAATCCCTTAAGGTTCAGGGTTTAGGGTTTAGGGTCGGGCTACTGCTATTGACCGTAAGCCGTGCAACTGTGTCGACCGTACGGTTTCGCGGCTGTGCGGTTCGCCGTTCGGTACGGTTACGCGGTTGCACGGTCAACCGTGCGGTTTCGCGGTCCGGTCGGCCGCGGCCGGGGCCCCACCCGTACGGTCGACCGTAATTATACGGTTCACCATAGTTGATTTCAGATGACCGTGCCGTCCGTACGGCTGACCGTACGGCTGACCGTACGGCTGACCGTACGGCTGACCGTACGGCTGACCGTACGGTTGACCGTAAGGTTGACCGTGCGGTTGACCGTGCGGCTGTCTATACGGTTGTGCGTACGGTTGACCGTACGGTTGCGTCGCCTGTCCTCAGGGATCCACGCAGCCGTGTTTGGTGCCGAGGACCGTCTGTTGGCAGGCACGTTTCTTCCGCATCACTGGCGAATTCCAGCCGGCAACAACAGCCTGCATGTCTTTGTAGCTTTGTCGAGCGGAGATGCTTGGTCCGTTACCAGAGCCAGACACGTCCGTGGTAACTTCGAGGATGACAACTGCGCGCAATGGTGCGTGGCTGGCACGGCGACTCGTCCTGCTGCCAAGGACTGCGCTTGCCAATCGCCATGAACAAGACTTCCTTGTCTCCACGGACGTCGCAGGAGGCAGCCTCGAAGCGCGAACCTTACCGGGCGCAAGTCCAAGTTTGGCACTCTGCAACAGCGCGTCAGTCCAGAGCGAGTGGTCGTTGGGGCACAGGAGAGGTCAGTGGAGCTTCCGAACTGGGTTGTCGGGGACTGGACAAAGTGGGATGACGACGTGCCACTTGGACGGAGATCTCCTCTCCACGAAACCGGACTGCTGCGGTCGCGCTTGTTTCACCAACGCCTGTACAAGCCTGTGTTTATTCTGGTGCCAGCCAATCCGTGGGGGGGGGTTCGCCGCAAGAACAAAACCAGGTCTCCTTGCGTGCAGCCGCAGAGGCCGATCGCATCCAGACTCTTCGAGGTGAGCTAGACAGTTTTTACTACTGGCCTCTCCCTCTGCGCCACCGCTAGCCCTGCCTGTACCTTTCTGCAAGCTTGGGGACATGTGTGTGACACAGATTTGTCAGTACTTGCTGCGCATTTTGCACAAGCCTTCAATAATCGGGGCAGCGAAGCAAGCTTTTACCGGAAAAGCTTTTCGCACCTGCCGGACTGGGTGCTCAACAATCTGGTAGACGTTGCTCACTCCCGACTCGGGCGCCGTCTCACACTTTTCGACACGGGGAGCAACTGCGCGTTCACCCGCGCAGATGGTTAGTGGCGACAATCCGTCGTCTTCCCGAACGCTGGGAGCTGCATTTTCTGGAACCCGTGCTCTCGCCGATACTTTCCTGTTTCAGCTTGCTCTGCGCCAATCATGCCAACCGAATGCCCACCAACATCCAAATCATGCTTTGTTTGCCAGTTGTTGCCTGCGCCCCTTCTCACGATGCATTATTCGAAGCGTTCGACACAACGAGGCTCTGTGCACTTCTGCGTTTGCGTGCCCTTGAGGAGTCCTGTTGCCTCGAAGTCTCCGACTCGATTGCAGATCGCGCGCGAGCTCCTGATGCACTTGCCTTGCAGCAGATCTGCTTCCAATACTTGCCGGTGTCTCTTGCCGGCGCCGTGCTTGTTTGCTCGTCTGGACACTTCCTGCACGCCACACCCGCACAATCGCTTCGGGTGATCACTTTTGCGAAAGCACAGAAATGCCTGGCGCACGGTGCGCTGTTGATCTATGTCGACGTCCGTGCCAACTGGATAGCGCGAGCCCTGTTGAGAACCCACACTGCCTCTCGAACAAGAGAGACGCCTGCTTCTGTGCTGCGTCGCCTGCCACCTCGCCCCTGCCTGACGAGCTTCGCAGGCGTTTGCAGACTGGTGCCTGTCTCAGACGGCATCCCGCAATTCCGGTGCGAGTGGTCGGTGGAACAGGTAATGGAGGCGACTGGGCAAACTGGCAGTCCGGCGAGGACCACTTGCGTCGTGTGCGTGCGCGTGCCTGCTGGGATGACGACGCGCCGCTTGGACGGAGATGGGGTCAACCCGTCAACCCTATCTTCAGCCCCGCTATGCCCGTCTGCTTGCCTCAGGAGCAAAGTTCATTGCGGGTCGACCAAGCGAGGGTTGGGTCGAGCAAGCTGCAGCCAATGATTGGGTGACCTTCAAGATCTCAGCTTCTGGAGGCCGCGTGCTCGTCTGTCGTGTGCTTGCTGTTCATAAATTCGCCACATTCCGCCAGATGCTGGAACGTTTGCAGCTGTCTGCCCGACCATCCTTCTCTTGATGGCGGTGTCAAAACATACCATGCGTTTGCGAATCGCAACAGCACGTCTTTACATCAACGAGTTCTTCCTCGTGCCTCCTCTTCTCTGGCTAGGCCTCTGTTTGGATAGTGGAGCCAACAAAAGTGGCATTATGACCGCTGTCGAAGATATCATTTCTGGCTTTGAGAAAGAACTCCTGGAGCGTGCTCTTGCCGAGGCTCGCACTGACCCCCCTGCCAATGACATGGAAGAGGACGATGAAGGCGGCCAGCCATTGCAGGATGAGGGTGCTCGAGCCAAAAAGCGCAGGGTGCAAATGCGCAAGAGAGTTGCGGCCGTGTGTGCCAACAAGCCGCAGATGTACTGCGATGAAGGCTCCTTGCCCGCCATTGGCGTGCAGATGGCGCAGAATGGCCATCGAGCCGTTGGCCTGTGCGACGAGCCGCAGATGTACTTGCCCGCCATTGGCATGCAGATGGCGCAGAATGGCCATCGAGCCGTTGGCCTGTACGACGAGGATCGCTTCCTGCTGCGGGCCCTTGCACATGGTGAAGGCTCTGGGTTCAACCCTGCCACCGTGTCGAAATTATTCAATGGCTCCTCCTGGAAGCGTTCGGTCGTGAAGGACCAGAACCGTTTCCTAATGAATAAGACATGCCTCTGCCTTGCTATGACTTTCCACATCGAAGAGTGGCACGATTTTTTGTCCAAAGACGATCAATCTTTGGGCGTGCAAAGCCGCCTTTTGATGTTCCATAGCATGCCGAGCTTGGATCGTGCTGAAACTGTCCTCGACAGCACCGTCTACGGGCCTGCGCGAGCCTTGCAACCTCCACCTCGCCTGCCTGAGTCCTTGCTCTCTCGCTTTGTGCGCAGCCTCGCGCGTTCTGAGCAGGAGCACGCAACAAACCGCGCAGACTATGACAACGTGCGGAAATACATACCCTATTTTTTCGCGTTGGGTGCCTTCGAAGATTTCAAAAGCCACTACGATGCTCAGGTCCTCAAGCAAGAACTCTCATATCTGGACCCGAAGAAATTCTCCCAGGCCGGCAAACTCAAGTCTTTGCCTTGGCGCCTGGCGCTTCTGCTTCATGTGTGGGCTCACGCCTGCCCTGCTCTGAGGCTCGTGGCGAGCCTCTGCAGTGGTCACGTCGCCTCGCAGGTGCGCATGTCGAGCTGGCGCGAACCATTTTTGAGTACCTGTCGCAGCAATCGCAGTGTTTAGCCCTGCGCTCCGATCTGCTTGCTTGTCTCGAGGAGTCTGGCCTGCGAGAGGCTGCCGCCCAAAGTAATTCCAATTTGGTGGTTTTCCTTGAATCTCGAACTCTGCCCGGTGCACACCCAAGCTGGAAATCCTGGTGGCAGTGGCAAGCGTGCCGGACCCTTCGCGCAGTGGTGGGACGCCCTGGATCTCGCCGCCCAAGTGTATGCGTTTCTCGCAGCCCAATGGATCCTTTGCAGCACCACGTCGGTCATCGTTGACCAAAGCAGCGCCATACGCAAGCTCCACGACGTGGAAAGTGGCCTGCACAAGCAAACAGCATGTACGCAATGCTTTCCTGCTCCTGGACTAGGTACACGCAGCTTGCAGTGCATCAGCAAAGTGGCACGGTCAGTCGCGTGCAAAAGCGGCGGCGCCATGAGCAGCCGCCCAACACCGCCGTCTTTGCAAATCTACTGGGCCTGTTCAAGCACAAGCGTGCAGCAGCTCCGCAGCAATATAATGCTGAGTATCTTCTGCTCACAGAATCTATCAAGAAGATGTGCAAGATCACCGAAGCGCCCGTGCTCGCGCATGAATTCTACGCTGTCCACCTTGGACAAATACGTCAAAAGTGTCCTTGCTGAAGAGCAAGGGTGTCACAGGGGGGAGTGCTTTCCTGGCACCGGATGCAGCCGCCCGGCAGTCTCATGGACTGGCCTCCCTGCTATACCCTGCAACTCCGGATTTGCTTCACGCTTTCGTCTAGCTTTCCATCGCGCCGATGATGGTTGTCGTGCGCGCGTGGCTTGTCGTATCACACACGACGGATACCCTGCCAGTGCCTTGACGCAACACCGCCGCTCTTTTGTGCTGCGTAAATTGCTGACCTGGGCGCCGCGCTTGCTCGGCACGGTCCTTCCAACTCAGCTCGCAAGTCTCTGCGTGTCCTGAGACCAGCTTGTCGTAAATGCTATTGCTGCAACACGACACTGCAGCATGGAAGCACAAGCGTTGTGCCCCACATCACGCAGCTGAATGTTGCAGAAACAGCTGTGCTCGAGACCTTGACTTGCCGCAAGGCCGCAAGTGCCGAGCTGCCTACTATGGACCCTGGCGTTGGCGGCAAAAAAAGCCGAAGAATGTTGAGCGGTGGCTCGTGGATCCATGGAACACGCAGACCTGTTTCTGCGCAACACCAAATGCCGTGTTCTCCCTTTCCTTTCTGCAGCTCGTCATGCAGCTCCTTCTGCGCAAGCTTCAAAGGCATTGCAAGTTTGGTGCGAACATCCCTGCGCCCTCGCTCGCTTGAGCTGCTACTGCGTGACACGTGGATGCTTTTCACCATAGCCTCCTTCCTTGGCCCCAGAGCAGCCTCCGTTGATTTCCAGGTCGGACATCGTGGGATGGAGTCATTGCGTGCAAGGCGAGACGCTCACGCAGAAGTTTCAGAAGCATTGGTTGCATGAACATGTGTGCCGGAATTGCGCAGGCCGAGCACTCATTTTGGACGGCAATGCAAAAGTGCGGACCCGACTCTGCGCCAACTCAGACGACGGCGCTTGGATTTGCCGGCCACTTCGAGCGCATTGTCTGACCGGCTGCCAGCGTCCTCCGATACCTGGCAAGAAGTTCTGCAGCCTTCACCTCCAAGACGCAGAACCATTCTTTGGGTCTGACCTGCGTGTTCGCACTTTGCTGAGCATGCTGTGCACAGGAGAGTCCTGTCTGAAAGAAGCGCCGGGGACGGGCGCCTGTCCTGCTTGCTGCGCGCTGCCCGCTCTTTGCAAGCGGGCAAAGAGAGCTTGTAAATTTGCATTTGTGCACGCCGCAGCCGCCTATCCTGTGCGTCTGCTTCGTGTCCAGCTCACGACGCTACTTCTTCCAAACTGCTGCGGAACAAACTTTCAGTTTGCTCAGCAAAGATGTTCCCGTGCGGTTTCTTGCCATGCACGGTGCCCTGTTGAAGGAAAGTCAGTCACGTGAGTGTCAACTTCGCCCCCGGATCGGGCAGCAGATGCGTTTCACACAGGCAGCGCAGTGGGACCGTGCGGCACACATGCGACGCAGCGGCGGCATCCTTTGCGCTGTGCGTCCCTGCCAGGTAATTGCAGCCGTGCGTCTCATCTACACGCATGAGTCTCCCACGGGCGTGTGTTTCTTCCTAGCCGAGCTGCTGGACTCATATGCAAAGATGCAACATGTCTCTTTGCAGCAATTGTCCAAGCAAAAGCGCCGGGAGTTTGCGCGCAAGTGCATGCCTCTCATTGCGCGGCTGCACTTTGCATAGGTTCCTCCGCCCCAGAAAATGCCGTCGTCGCAATGCCATGAGCAAGGCGCTTTCTGCAGTCAACATTTGCATTGACCGCTTTCACTTCCGCAAGGGGCATGCAGGTTGCCGACCCGGCGGTGCTCGTCCACTCCCATGCTTTTGGCCGGACGCGCGCCCAGAAGCACGCAAATTGCAAACAGCAGCGCGGCCGAGCAGAGCTTTGCTTTTGTGAAGAAAATCGCAGCCTCCGCGCGTCGCATGACGCCGTCGCGCGGTTTCACCTTTCTTCTATGCCTCTTACACGAACGCAACCTCTGTCTGGAGCGTCGGGGCCAACTTACAAAAGCCGTGCGTGCTCGGAAGAGGCGCTTCTTCCACGACCGCCGACGCTTTCAAGAGCAAAGCGAAACCTTGCCACTCTGCCACAGAGCAGTGGGGGGGGGGGGGGGGGGGGGCGCAGCCCCCCCCCCCCTTTGCAACCACAGTGCTCACGCGATGGGTTTCAACAAGATTCACAGGCTTCGAAGCACCCTTTGCCCGAAGCACCCTTTGCCCGAAGCACCCTTTGCCCGGCTTAAAAAGACGGGGCTCCCATTTGCAACCGCAATGCTCACATGATGGATTTCGACAAGATTCATAGGAATTGAAGCACGCTTTGCACGGCTAGGAAAAAAGCGGGGGGGTTGGGGCGGGGCGCAGCCCCCCCCATTTGCAATAATGCTCACATGATGGGTTTCAACAAGTTTCTGAGGATTTGAAGCACGCTTTGCGCGGCTTAAAAGAGGCGGAGGGGGGGGGGCATTTGCAACCACAATGCTCACATGATGGGTTTCAACAAGATTCATAGGAATTGAAGCACGTTTTGCACGGCTTAAGAAGCAGCGGAAGGGGTTTGGGGGGGCGCAGCGGGGGGGTTGCGGGGGCAGGGCACCCCTCGCCAATCAGCCAATCAGCCGATCAGCCAAATCGGCTGTACGGTCAACCGTGCGGTACGGTCAGCCGTACGGACAACCGTGCGGTCAACGTACGGTCAACTGTACAGTCAACCGTATGGTCAACCGTACGGTCCACCGTACGGTTAACCGTACGGTCAACCGTATGGTCAACTGTACGGTCAGCCGTACGGTCAGCCGTACGGACGGTACGGTCATCTGCAATCAATAACTATGGTCAACCGTATAATTACGGTCGACCGTCGACCGTGTGGAATTCTCGTGGACCCGTATGGTTATAACCAGGGGTACTGTACGGTCAACCGTGGAACCGTACCGTGGATTTGGCACGGTTGCACAGTTCTACGGCTGCGCGGGCAACCGCGAAACCGTACAACCGTAGAACCGTGCAACCGTGCAACCGGACCGTGCCAGCCGTGGACTGCGGGAGCCGACCGTGCGGTTTCAC
>CAJNDS010002617.1:62500-97500 GCA_905221605.1 Symbiodinium natans
GTTCAGTTGACGTCCAACACCAGAACTCACCTGGCAGTCTGCACTTTCACGCTCTCAAAACAAAGACGTGGGTTCAGGGCTGACGGGTCGCCGTAAGGGGTTCTGATACTAGGGAATGAGGGAATTTGGGAACCCCACAGGCTCCCAAAAAAGGCAAATCTAGGGGGGAAAGATGAAAGAAGGTACGTAATTCTCTCGTTGCCTGCGAAGAACCCATAAGCTGACGGGCTTTCGCGCTCATCGAGTACTTGCAGAAGACCATCCTCTATGTGAAGGACGGATTGGGGCACGCCGACTGGCCGGGAGGGTTGCATGCAGCCATTCCCGGTCACGGGCCGCACACGGCTCAACAGTGCGTTGAGAGGTTCAAGCGCAGTCTGAAGCAGATGCACCCGGCAGGGTATCACTTGTGGGCATGGAGCAGATCACGCCCCGCCTGGAAGCTTCGATGCGAGCCTTGAACATCCAGCACCACTACGTTGCGGAGACAATGGTCATCTACGTGCCACCGGATCCCACTGAGGTTTGAGTGCTCCCTAAAACCCTAAAACCCTAAAACCCTAAAGCCCTAAAGCCCTAAAGCCCAAAAACCCTAAAACCCTAAAACCCTAAAACCCTAAAACCCTAAAACCCTAAAACCCTAAAACCCTGAAACCTAAAACCCTAAAACCCTAAAACCCTAAAACCCTAAAACCCTAAAACCCTAAAACCCTAAAACCCTAAAACCCTAAAACCCTAAAACCCTAAAACCCTAAAACCCTAAAACCCTAAAACCCTAAAACCCTAAAACCCTAAAACCCTAAAACCCTAAAACCCTAAAACCCTAAAACCCTAAAACCCTAAAACCCTAAAACCCTAAAACCCTAAAACCCTAAACAAATGATGCGGGCGCTTTCTCGTTTAGTATTTTACCGCCCGTAATAATATAATGTTAAGGGAAGTGTGAATGAAGAGAGCGAAATGAACACGAAAACTTCTATTCTAAGGGCCCTCAATCATTAATGTTATTATAAGGGCCCAATATGCTATTATTATTATTATTATGGCGGGCGAAATGAAAGACAATATACGAACGCAGGAATGCTTTCATCGTGTTCCCTTGTAATAATGAAATTTACTGCGTTCATTATAATTCAGCTCATCCATCACGTGGGCACACCTTAATAATATCTTTGTGTCCCGTTCATTCGTTCACTCATGCATTTACCCGAAACCCTAACCCCGAAACCCCAGCCCCAAAGCCAAAACTTATGGTTTTTATAGGGATTGGGGATCAGTGGCCCCTTGCGCCCTGCGGCCCGCCACCCATAAGCCCAGGGTTTGGGTTCAGGTTTTAGGCTTTACGGCAGGGAATGAGGGAATTGGGTACCTTATTCTCCCAATCGTACCCTTGAACGGATAATTTGGGGGTACCTAGCTCCCTAAACCCTAAACCCTAAACCTAAACCCTAAACCGTAAACCCTAAACCCCAAACCCTAAACCCCCCTACTAAGAACCAGTCAGTTTAGGTTTGGTAAGGTTGGGGTGCCAGAACTTGGTTCCCAGGCGACGACGACGAGCAAGAGGAGGAGGAGCGCGGCGAGTGCGGTCATAGCGTGATGTCGAACTTGGTGCTCCTAAACCCTAAACCCTAAACCCTAAACCCTAAACCCTAAACCCTAAACCCTAAACCCTAAACCCTAAACCCTAAACCCTAAACCCTAAACCCTAAACCCTAAACCCTAAACCCTAAACCCTAAACCCTAAACCCTTAGTAGGGAACTAGACACAAGGATGCATAAGGTACCCTATCTCGCCCTTCAAGAGCCCAGCAAAGGCACCGAGTTACGAACCGGTGAGGCAAAAAAAACCCAAGCCTTGAAATCCAGGCCCTAAACCCGAAACCTAAAACAATAAACCCTACTTGAGCCCGAAACCCGAAGCCCTAATCGAGCCCTAAACCCTAAACCCTAAACCCTTAACCCCTAACCCCTAAACCCTAAACCCTAAACCTTAAACCCTAGACCTAACCCCTAAACCCTAAACCCTAAACCCTAAACCCGAAAACCCTAAGCCCTAAACCCTAAGCCCTAAACCTTAAACCCTAAGCCCTCTAAACCCTAAACCCTAAGCCCTACTGGAGAACTAAGCTTTGAGCCCTGGAGGATGATGAGATCTCGGAGGTGGAGGACTTCGGAGGCTGTAGCCCCAAGCTTGCGGGTTTAAGGGGCAACCCGGAAGGAAGAGTTTAGGGTTTGGGGTTTAGGGTTTAGGTTTAGGGTTTAGGGTTTAGGGCTTAGGGTTTAGGGCTTAGGGCTTAGGGCTTCGGGCTTAGGGCTTAGGGCTTAGGGTTTGGGCTTTTAGGGGTTCGGGCTAGGGCTTAGGGCTTAGGACCAACCCCCGCACTTCCCAGAGACTCCAATACACGTAGTTAAGGAATGGTGGGTTAGGGTTGGGGTTGGGATGTTCCTCCTTATACTAACAGTCCTTTGTAGGTATTGTACTAGGTGGTACTAGAAGCCCTCTTAAGGACAGTTAGTTCAAGGGGGAACATCCAAAGTTAGGGTTTTGTAGGGTTTGGAGCCCAAAGCCCCTTTGTGCAGGAATATTCCTTGAAGATCACATTCAGGTCCCTATTGTGCTTTACGGAATATTCCTGCGTGCTCGAGTCTCACCCTCAAACCCTAAACTTCAGATGATCCCCCTTTCCGATGGCCGTACTTTTGGTGAGTATCCTTAAGGAATTCTATCGTTGCACTGAGATGATTTGACCTGAGTTCTGGGGGGCCTCTACGGTACCTTGAAGAACCACGACACTGCATGTTAATAGGGACCTGGGTTTTGGGGATTCGCACCTTTCGATCGTGCCATAAATCTGGGGTATATGCAGCGTGCTCTTTTCTGGGGCGTGTCTAGGGACGCTAGTGGTGCCCTTCTTCCGACTGGGTCCCTTTGAATAGGGGGGGCCTGGTTCCTTTTGGGTTTAGGGTTCAGGGTTTGGTTCTTAGGTGGTTGGGGTCCAGATCATGGAGGCTGAGAAGGTCTTCGAGGTCAATGGCTGCCCTGTTGGATTGCTCTCCCCGTCCATAAGCTCTGGTCATCGTGGTTCCTAGTGAGGAGTTCCGGGAACCTGGGTCAAAGGGCTATACATGGGGCAGTTCTCCGAATTAAAGACCTTTATACTTGCTTTGAGTACCCTACATATAAGGCCCGGTACTAGAGAGCAGGAATCCCAAGATTGAGTACCCAAACGAAGAAGAGAACACGAAGCCCAGGGGATGCGCGGAAGATCCGCGAGCGCCTCTCCACCATGCCACTGTGGCTGTGGATGGAGGGCTTCGGGGAATAGGGTTTAGGGTCTAGGGTTTGGGGTTTAGGCTTTAGGGTTAGGGTTTAGGGTTTAGGGTTTAGGGTTTAGGGTTTAGGGTTTAGGGTTTAGGGTTTAGGGTTTAGGGTTTAGGGTTTAGCGTTTTAGGGTTTAGGGTTTAGGGTTTAGGGTTTAGGGTTTAGGGTTTAGGGTTTAGGGTTTAGGGTTTAGGGTTTAGGGTTTAGGGTTTAGGGTTTAGGATAACTTAGGGTTTAGGGTTTAGGGTTTTAGACCCCAAAACCCAAGTCCCAAAGAGTTGGTGGGCTTGGCCTTCGACTTCGTGGGTGTGGGGTCCGGGTCATGGGGCCCTTCTCGGGGTTGAGATAGGCCCTATATGCACTTGGCACAGTTCCCTCAACCGACATGCTTTAGCTCTTCAGGTTCGCAGATGTTTTGAGAGAGAAAAAACATGAAAAGCACTAAAAGCCTAAACGGATGGCTTGCCTTTCCCCCGGAAGCGGATGTGACGCACACCTCAGAGGCCCTAAGCCTGTCCCCTTACTGCATGGTGGAGCACGTTTGTTTCTTTCCTGCCCCCCTTGAAGCTGCCAGAAATCTTTCGGGCTGCGTTCAAGGACCTTCGACGTTGATGATCTAGGGTCGTAACAGCAAGCCTCGGCTGCGAGGTTCGAACACAACGACCTCATCAACAACCGGATGGCGGTGTTGACCAAGGCTTTCGCCGAGATACTGCAGTTTACCCTATACACTTTATGTACTCTCCCATACGTCCTCTAGCTTGTGAACCCCCATGAACCCCATAAACCCATAATTCCTATGAACCCCATGAACCCTCGGCCCTAATGAACCCTCTAACCCCTACTATCCATGAACCCGAAGCCAACAATACCCGTGTAAGGCCTACACGCCCCATATGCCCTACAAGCCCAACAAAAACCCTGTAGGCCTTGTAAACCCTCCAAGCCCTAGAAGCCCTAAACCCTAAAGAGAGGCACACGGCCGAAGCCGCCAATCGCCTCCTCCATAGCTTCTGAGCTATCCCTTCGGCTTCGGCTTCAGACTGTGGCTGAGGGAAAGACGGGGCTTAGGGTTTTGAGTGTAGAGGTTACCCTAAACTCTAAGCCCGAAACCCTAAAACCCCAAACCCCAAACCCTAAAACCCCAAACCCCAAACCCCAAACCCCAAACCCTAAACCCTAAACCCTAAGCCCCAAACCCTAAACTCCTTTGCCATGCAGGCCCAAGCTCAACAAGCCAGGGCTCCCAATTGTTTTGCAGAGCTTTTGGGTCTGACATGGCTCCGACGCTGCTCCAGCCGCCCGTGCGGGAGGTGCCCCAAATCCGTTTAGGGTTTAGGGTTTAGGGTTTAGGGTTTAGGGTTTAGGGTTGAGGGTTTACGGTTTAGGGTTTAGGGTTTAGGGTTTAGGGTTGAGGGTTTAGGGTTTAGGGCTTAGGGCTGTGGGGTTTGTTTTTCCTTTGTTGCACATGTTTGGGCCTGGGGGATGTAGGATATCGGGGATGTAAAGATACCTGGCTTCAAGGTTTAGGCGCTTAGGGGCCTTGAGAAGTTCGAGTCTGGGATGAGGGCAGCTTGGCATCCCGGTGCCCGTAAGTACGAGGGTTTAGGGTTTAGGGTGTAGGGTGTAGGGGTCAGGGTTTAGGGTTTAGGGTTTAGGGTTTAGGGTTTAGGGTTTAGGGTTTTTTGCCATGTTTCAGTAACCCCAAGCCCTACTTGGAGGTTCATGTGTAGCTCTCAGTGGGGTTATACGTATAGTTACCATACTTAGAACCCAAATTATCGCTAACCTCCAAGCAAGCCTGCAAGCCCTATACCCGAAATCCCGAAGCCCTTTAAACCCTAAACGTCACTGCACTTTTGTGTTGCTGCGTTCATGGTCCGGGGTATCTCTCCTTGGTGGCACTGAGGTTTTCCTCAACCCTAAACCCTAAACCCTAAATCCTAAACCCTAAACCCTAAACCCTAAACCCTAAACCCTAAACCCTAAACCCTAAACCCTAAACCCTAAACCCTCAACCCTCAACCCTAAACCCTAAAAACCCTAAACCCTAAAAACCCTAAACCCTAAAAAACCCTAAACCCTAAACCCTAAACCCTAAACCCTAAACCCTGAACCCTAAACCCTAAACTTAAGCGAGCTGCGGGCGCTGCGATAGCCAGCAGCGAGCGTGCAGGGGGCGACAGCCCCTGCCAGCTCCGGAGCATGCGCGACAGTCGCTGCGAAGGAGCTCCGTTGGCTGCACTGGCTCGGTGCCGGCGCACGCGACAGGCGTGCTGGATCTGCTAGAGAGATATGACCCCAAACCCTGGGCTCGTTCCTCCCGTACAATTGCTGAGCCTTTTTACCATTTCTGATGCCTTTTTGGGTCCTCCCGGACCATTTCTGAGCCTGAAGATTTTGTGGACCCTTCTGAGCCCCAGATCCCTTTCAAACCTTTTTTTGGGCCTTTCCCGGACCATTTCTGAGCTTTTTTGGGGCTTTTCCCAGACCAGTTCTCAGCTATCAAGTCCCCCAAATCCCAAAGCACTAACCTCGATCCGTGGCATAGCGCGGAATATTATCTATTTGAGAGGAGAGCCGACAACAAATAAATATGAAAACCCTAAACCCGACCAAGGTCATAAACTGGGTGGGTGGGTTGGGAAAGGACATGAACCTTGGCGCACACCACAACACACGCCCTGCGTGGTGGTGTGCGCGGAGCATGTGACACACCCTAAAACCCTAAACCCTAACCCGGTTTCGGGTTTAAGTGGTTTAGGGGCTGCTTGTACTTGCTTCGTCGCGCTGGTCGTCATGGCGAGTACCTACAGCACCGGAAAGAGACCTAAACCCTAAACCCTAAACCCTAAACCCTAAACCCTAAACCCTAAACCCTAAACCCTAAACCCTAAACCCTAAACCCTAAACCCTAAACCCTAAACCCTAAACCCTAAACCCTAAACCCTAAACCCTAAACCCTGAACCCTGAACCCTGAACCCTGAACCCTGAACCCTGAACCCTAAACCCTAAACCCTAAACCCTAAACCCTAAACCTTAAAACCTAAACCCAGGACCTACATGGAGGAGAAGTGTCGGACTCAATCGCCTCCTTCGCTTCCCTGCGCTCTCGCTCCACCGCCTCATCGGTGCGGAGCACCCGAGGCCCGCTGGAAGAGAGCTACGATCTCAAGGCGGGCTGGGTTTAGGGTTTAGGGTTTCGGGTCTCGGGTTTAGGGTTTAGGGTTCAGGGTTTAGGGTTTAGGTTTCGGGTTTCGGGTTTACGGTTTAGGATTTAGGGTTCTGGGTTTAGGGTTTAGAGTTTAGAGTTTTCTCCTAGAGTTCAGAGGCTTCAGAATGTTCATCGAGACATGCGGCGTCCTTCTCCGAGGGTCCGTTTAAGCCAATTCTGCCATATGCGCGGGGAGAACGGGACATTCTAACTGTTGTAACCTTCCCTTTGAGGCAGCTTCAGATAGTTCATGTTCACGCTACGCGACCCGCCTCGGTCAGGGCCGGGTGGTTGGGGGTCATGGGGTTGGGGGGTGGACGGAGGCGGGGATGGGTGTTGGGGTGCGGTGGGTCGTCTGCCTAATGTCCCCCTGGGCTTCCAAGCAAAAAAGAAGTTCCAAAATAACGGGTGCAGTCGGCCGTTGCGCAGGTGGGGTACCTGCTTGATGCTTTAAGTTGGCACCTGTATTCTGTGCGCAGGAGGGCATGCAGTCTCCTCCGTTTCTCTTTCAGAACCCCTCCCCCCCAAAAAAATTAGACAACAGAAAGGTCATAATCCCTAATGTTGCCCTCATGAGAATATTTTTTCGGGGGTTCTTACGCAATTGCTAACAATTGGGTAGTTCTCTTTGTTATATACGGTCCCCTTTTTGGGGTCCTTGTTATCAGGGTGCCGTAAAAACCCTAAACCCTAAACCCAACCTCCTAAACCTTAAACCCGAAACCCTAAACCCAAAACCCAAAACGCGAAACCCTAAACCCTAAACCCCAAACCCTAAACCCTAAACCCTAAACCCTAAACCCTAAACCCTAAACCCTAAACCAGAAACCCTAAACCCTAAACCCTAAACCCTAAACCCTAAACCCTAAACCCTAAACCCTAAACCCTAAACCCTAAACCCTAAACCCTAAACCCTAAACTTTTACTATACAGGGGACCCAACCCATACCACTGTCGAGGTCCCCCTCGGTGAAGGCCG
The DNA here is from genome assembly GCA_905221605.1 of Symbiodinium natans. NCBI lineage: Eukaryota > Dinophyceae > Suessiales > Symbiodiniaceae > Symbiodinium > Symbiodinium natans. The sequence goes on from CAJNDS010002617.1 coordinate 70,020, forward strand.
CTTCGGGACAGTGCGCGAGGCGGCTCGGAGAACCATCAGGGTTTAGGGTTTAGGGTTTGGGGTTTAGGGTTCAGGGCTTTGGGGCCAGCTCCTCAAATTTAGGGCTTTAGGGTTTCAGGGTTTAGGGTTTAGGGCTTTGGGGTTTCAGGGTTTAGGGGTTTCAGGGTTTAGGGTTTGGGGTTTCAGGGTTTCAGGGTTTAGGGCTTTGGGGTTTCAGGGTTTAGGGTTTAGCGCTTTGGGGTTTCAGGGTTTAGGGTTTAGGGTTTGGGGTTTGGGGTTTGGGGTTTCAGGGTTTAGGGTTTAGGGCTTTGGGGTTTCAGGGTTTAGGGTTTAGGGCTTTGGGGTTTTCAGGGTGTAGGGTTTAGGGCTTTGGGGTTTCGGGGTGTAGGGTTTAGGGTTTAGGGTTAAGGGCTTTGGGGTTTCAGGATATTGCTTGGCGTCCCGGTTGGGCTCACTACAAGGTGCCTCCTAAAGAAGGGGCGGGTTTAGGGTTTGGGGTTTGGGGTTTGGGGTTTGGGGTTTGCTGGCACCCGAAAGACCCAGCTCTAGCCAGGTCGTTCGCAAGGGCAGCAAGGAGCGCTTTGCCGTGAAGGCAGGACTTAAGGGTTATCAGGCTCATCTGGGCTTCTCTATCCTAAACCCTAAACCCTAAACCCTAAACCCTAAACCCTAAACCCTAAACCCTAAACCCTAAACCCTAAACCCTAAACCCTAAACCCCAAACCCCAAACCCTAAACCCCAAACCCCAAACCCCAAACCCTAAACCCTAAACCCTAAACCCCAAACCCCAAACCCCAAACCCTAAACCCTACCTCTTGTTTGGCAATAAGGCCCCGCCTCCCAAGAGGGGTTTACGGTTTCGGGGTTTGGAGGACCTATACCATGCTTTCATCTCCGCTGAGCTGGGCAAGAAGGTTTTCTTCAAAGACGCCATCATGTGGGATGTTCCCCCTATGATAATTCTTATTAAGGACTGTTAGTATAAGCCGTCCTTAATACGGATGATAGTACCCCTTATTAAAGACGCCATCATGTGGGATGTTCCCCCTATTATAATCCCTATGAAGGACTGTTAGTCTAGCCTAACCAGTCCTTAATAAGGATGATAGTACCCCCCAGTCTAATCCCTATTAAGGGTTGTTAGTATAAGGGGGGGAACGTCCCAAGCCATCATGTAGGTGCATGGGCAAAAGAACTGGGTGCCAATTTGGTATCACTTCCAACTTCCCCCTCTTTAGGGTTTAGGGTTTAGGGTTTAGGGTATTTTGGAGGGGCTCAAAAAGCAGCCGCAGTATCGGACCATGCGTGAGGGACACCCTGAAGTCTAGACACCCGAAACCCTAAACTCCTAAAGGCCGAAAACCCTAAACCCCAAAATTTTGCAGCCCGAAAACCCTAAACTCCAAACCCCAAACCCCAAACCCTAAAACCCACACCCTAAACCCTAAACCCTAAACCCTAAACCCTAAACCCTAAACCCTAAACCCTAAACCCTGAACCCGAAACCCGAAACCCTAAACCCTAAACCCTTAACCCCCAAACCCTAAACCCCTAAACCCTAAACCCTAAACCCTAAACCCTACACCCTAAACCCTTAACCCTTCACTTGCCGTTGAGGTGATGGAGTCCGGGAAGGACAGCGAGTCGGAGTTTAAAGCCCTCGCCGAGCTCCACCACCCGAACATCGTGGAGCTCCACGAGGCTTCATGGGGCTCTTAAGGGAGGGTTTATGGTTTAGGGTTCAGGTGTTTAGGGGTTTAGGGGTTTAGGGTTTAGGTAGGGGTTTAGGGTTTAGGGTTTAGGGCTGCGATGGTTGGTGGGCTTAAGGCTTGGGGCTTCGGGCTTCGGGCTTCGGGCTTCGGGCTTAGGGCTTAGGCGTACGGCATAGGGCTTAGTTAGGGTTTAGGGTTTAGGGTTTAGGGTTTAGGGTCCAGGGTTTAGGGTTTCGGGTTTGGCGTTTGGGGTTTGGGAGTCTTGTTACTGTGTCTTGCGATCAACTCGTCATACTTTGCGCGGCAGACAGGAGGGAGAGGGAATGAATGGGCCCAAACAGCGGAATCCTAAACAGCAAGGCACAGGGCAATCATCGACTCCATTCAGAAGCCTGGACAGCTATCAAAATTATCCCCAATCCTTCCGCTCCAAGAATACCTGCTGCAGTATACACGGCCCAATCTAGCCATTCTTTTCGAATGGGCCCCTAGATCACACAATGCAAAACTCTAAGAATCTTGCAGGCGCGGGAGCACAATGGTACGGCCTACTTCATCATGGACCTCTGCAAAGGCAAAAGTGTTTCCGGAAAGCGCGAAACCGACAAGCCCCAAACCCTAAACCCTAAACCCTAATCCTAAACCCTAAACCCTAAACCCTAAACCCTAAAGCCTTACAGCCCGCAAGCCCTTTTTCCCCAAACCCGAAAACGCGAAAGACTCCGTACTGTCTCCTACTTGGAGGTTCATGGCACTGATTAACCAATTACACCTGTACTTATAGCCATAGTAGGGCACTTGAGGGGCTCATAAGTGGGTTATAAGTACAGCTACAATTGGTTAGTAAGTGCCATGAACCTCCAAGTAAACCAGCACCCCCCAAACCCCCCCCCCGCCCATAACATGCACGGAAAAGCACTAGTTGCTTAAGGATACATGCACCACAACTCTTCCTTTTATGGGGCAATATAGGGATAATTATCTTCAATTCTTTTTTAATTACAACTGTACTTATAGCCATAGTAGGGCACTTGAGGGGCTCATAAGTGGGTTATAAGTACAGCTACAATTGGTTAGTAAGTGCCATGAACCTCCAAGTAAACCAGCACCCCCCAAACCCCCCCCCCGCCCATAACATGCACGGAAAAGCACTAGTTGCTTAAGGATACATGCACCACAACTCTTCCTTTTATGGGGCAATATAGGGATAATTATCTTCAATTCTTTTTCGGGTTTCTTAAGCTAACCCTAAACCCTAAACCCTAAACCCTAAACCCTAAACCCTAAACCCTAAACCCTAAACCCTAAATCCTAAACCCTAAACCCTTCTTAAGCAAATAGTAGAGTTCGGAAGCCTGGTCTTGCGGAGGGGGGACTTTGATGCAGTGGATGCAAGACCGCTTCGAGAAGCACCTTGGGAAGGACCCGATCCCACCTTTAGGGTTTAGGGTTTAGGGTTTAGGGCCAGGGTTTAGGATTTACGGTTTAGGGCTTAGGGTTTCGGGTTTAGGGCTACGGTCTTGGCTCAAGACCTATTGAGGTGTGCTGTTTTTTTCTACCCAGGACAAGGACCCAGAGTAAGTTGAGTAGGCCCTTATTCCCTTTGTTGGAGTTGAGGCTCCCTTACTTGGAGGTTCACGGTACTTATTAACCAGTTTTAACTGTACTTGTAACTGTACTTTTCACTGCACTTAAAACTGTATTTGTAACTGTACTTGTAACCATATTAGGGCACTTAAGGGGCTTATGAGAGGGTTACAAGTACAGTTGCAATTGGATAGTAAATACCCCTAAACCCTAAACCCTAAACCCTAAACCCTAAACCCTAAACCCTAAACCCTAAACCCTAAACCCTAAACCCCATGAACCTCCAGGTACAGGCCCCCTTTAAGCCCAGAAGGGCACCCCTTTTTTCTTCCCAGGTGACTCTTGGGCCCCGGGCCTTGAAGCTTGGAGGTTCATGGGACTTAAAAACCACTTGTAACTGGGCTTATAACCCTACTTCTAATTGGGATAACCCTTATAAGGCCCTTTAGGGGTATTATAAGTAGGGTTATAAGTACAGTTATCATTGGTTAGTAAGTACCATGAACCTCCAATTGTAGGCCTGCCCTTCTTGCAAGACCCCTCTTAGTTTTGGCGTTCAGGGTGTAGGGCTTAGGGTTTTGGGGTTTAGGATGTCGGGTTTAGGGCTTAGGGCTTTAGGGTTTAGGATTTAGGGCTTAGGGCTTAGGTTTAGTTTTTTTTAAAGGCTCGTTCTTAGGCTCTGCTTGTGGCCAGGGGGCTTCCCTAAATCCTAAACCCTGGACCCTGAACCCTGGACCCTGAATCCTAAACCCTAAGTCCTAAACCCTAAATCCTATACCCTAATCCTAAACCCTAAATCCTAAACCCTAAACCCGAAAGCCCCCAGCAGACCGGGTTCAGAGCTTCTGTTCTTGGTTTCTTCTGTTGAGGGGGATTCAGGGTTGTTCGAACAACTTAACGCGGGAGGTTAGGGTTTAGGGTTTACGGTTTAGGGTTTAGGGTTTAGGGTTTAGGGGGTTAAGGGTTTAGGGTTTAGGGTTTAGGGTTTAGGGGGTTTAGGGGGTTTAGGGTTTAGAGTTTAGAGTTTAGGGTTTAGGGTTTAGGGTTTAGGGTGACACGCGGGGATGTACGGAACCGAATTTTGCCCCGAGCAACAAAGAGCTACTTCTAGGAAGTTGCTGTAGGGGTCGGATAATTGCTGATCATATTCCCTTATGGTCCCTCTCTAGCTATACTAAGTCATAGTCATAAGCCCCAAAACCTCTATTCTAATCTACTTATTACTTAGGGACACTTGGGAATCATATGTGATTTTGGGTACTAGAATTCCTAAGAAGCAGCCATGTTTTTTGGTTTTTGCTAGGGTTCCAAGTTCAGCATAGATTAAGGCGCCTATACTAGAGGGGTTTTGGAAGCCTCGGGCTTCCAGGCCTGTTGGTTCGACAGGAGCTGTATCAGCGCCCGTCTTCAAGGCAGCTGGGAAGGCTTCTCTGGCAAACGCTGGACGCCGTGCGCTACCTCCACTCCTCTTGCATCGTGCACCGGGACACTTGGTAACCCCAGTAGCACCCTCTACCCTTCTTTTTTTGGGGGGGGTTCTGGTTTCCCTTATAAAATAACCAACCCCTAAAAAAAGGTGCCCTTATTATAAGATGGCCTACTGGGCTACTAAGGACATAAAGCCTCAGAATATGCTTCTGGTCAAGGGGGGGCCAAATCCCCAGCTGAAGCTGGCGGACTTCAACTTGGCTACAGAGCTCCAAGGGGAGCCCTTGACGAAATGTTGCGGTACGCCAGGTTCCTAGGTGGGACTTTTGCTACAACTTTACGTCGCTTTATGAGTTTGGGGGGTTCCTCGATTTCTTTTATTTAGGGAGCTACAAGTCAAGCTTTTATATTGCGGGTTAAAGAGCAACCCAGGTTACATGGCACCCGAGGTGGTCACGGGGAAGTACTCGGAGCTCTGCGACATGTGGAGTGTCGGGGTCGTCTTCTACCAGATGGTGACAGGCCTGCGGCTCTGGAAGGATGTCGAGACCAAGGAGGATCAAGGGAACAAAAGGAGGGACCCTTGTAAGGGACCCCAAAAGGGGTTATTTGGGGGTTATTCGGGGTACCCTTCAGAGGATCACTTCAGTCAACTCCTGGCCGAAACGCCGCTGACTCTGCAGACCACGGCTGCTTGGAGCATCCATGGCGAGGGTGCGCGAGACCTGGCGCAAGAGATGCTGTTGCTGGAGTCGCAAGGGCGGTCTACGGCAGCAGGCGCGATGGAGCACGATTGGCTGCAGAAGCATGCGCTGGGGGCCGAGCAAGGGTGCTGCACAATCAGCTAAGGCCCTGGGTATTTTTCATGCTCATCCTCCCCATCGCTGGGGCCGAAGGCCCCCCATCCCAATGCCGAGATGCTACTGTAGCCGATGTCCTTGTGTAGCCTTCAAACCGTGAACCCCTAAGCCCCAGAAGAGCACTTGGTGGCTCATGGGTAGTTATATGAGTAAACCCTAAACCCTAAACCCTAGACCCTAGACCCTAGACCCTAGACCCTAGACCCTAGACCCTAAACCCTAGGGGAAAGAACTCAAAGCCTAAACGCGGGGAGATCAGGGTGCGGGTTCAAGTTGACAAGGGTTGCGGCGGGGATCGGACCACACAGCGGTTTCAGACTTGGGGTTTAGGGTTTAGGGTTTAGGGTTTCGGGTTTAGGGTTTAGGGTTCAGGGTTTAGGATTTAGCGTCGTGGCCCTGGTGATGTCGTGAGATCTCGGCGTCAGTTGGACATCGGGAGCCTCTTTTACTCCAGCTTGGTGCCCACGTGCACGAAAGAAGCCTCGCAACCTCGCAACCTCATCCTGATGAAGGTGCTGTCAGTTTTGGATCAGATTCGGAATATAGCGCGCCTGGAAGCATAGAACACATCCTTGCGAACACGAGGGTTGCAGCAGAGGCACCAGGCGATTTCCTTTTGCATGGTGGTACTAAGTCCAGCCTGCGTGCTCGGAGAGCATGCTACTAGGCCGTGTGTTTGCGCCTTCCGAGCGCTTGGAAGGAATTCGCCGCACGGCTATGCAGCACATGTGTGCAAGACCATACTAAGGACGTGCTGAAGAACATGGGTGGATGGATACTTGGGTCTGTCAGAACAAAAGCTAGAATGAGGGGTGAGGGGAAGTGTCGCGCGAAACGTTGCAGGCACTGCCACTGTATGTGTTGCAGTGCTCCGTTGCGCAGAGGCACTTCTTGATCTCTTACGATACGTCTTGTACTCACCTCGTGCTGCCCGTGCTGGATCCGGAGCAGGAATTCATACACCCTGTGTGGTGGAACATGAGGCCTTGTGAAACTGAACCGCAGGGAACCTGCTGTATAGCTGCTTTGTGTCTAGTCTCAAGATCATTGTCCCCAGGTGTAATGCCGGCCAGTCTACTTGGAGGTTTGAGGTTCATGTGCAATTGGCAGTAGGGTTAGAAGTACGGCAACCCCACTTAGAAGCCTATTCTGGGCACTTATACCACTCGTAATTTCCCGTGAGCCGCCAAGTAGAAGTCCAGCAAGGGGACGTTGACCTTGAGAAGCCTGTTCACGTAGCTTTCGCTGGGTGCAGCCTGGGACGTTTGTTTAGGGTTTAGGGTTTAGGGTTTAGGGTTTAGGGTTAGGGTTTAGGGTTTAGGGCTTCCAACCGTTGGCCATGGCGTAGCGTGGGAGTGGCAGGTGGTAGGTGTGGCCCCAAATAGTAGGATTACCTTATAGTAAGGACCCCCCTAAACCCTAAACCCAAAACCCTAAACCCTAAACTCTAAACCCTAAACCCGAAACCCTAAACTCTAAACCCCACTAAGGTACCCCGAATTTAGGAAACCCCATTTGGGGTTTACAGGTCTGATGAGTGAGATTTTTTTTGGGGGGTGGGTCTAGGGAATGCATGCTGGCATGCTGAGGACCTTGTTTTGGGTTTAGGGTTTAGGGTTTAGGGTTTAGGGTTTAGGGTTTAGGGTTTAGGGTTTAGGGTTTAGGGTTTAGGGTTTGGGGTAGAAAGCCCCTTCTGACCTGGATCCGTGCACACCATTCATCTCCTTAGGGTTTAGGGTTTAGGGTTTGGGGTTCAGGCTTTAGGGTTTAGGGTTTCATGGAGGAGGAGTTTTCAGAGAAAATGCCTCAGCTGCCCCAGCTTGACTCTCCGCTCAATGCCGAGGTCCGCCAGGGCCGAGTGTCGGCTCATCCCTAAACCCTAAACCCTATAAACCTTTAACCCTCAACCCTAAACCCTAAACCCTAAACCCCAAACCCTAACACCCTAAACCCTCAACCCCAAGCTCTCGAAGGCCGGTCTGTGCCTCATGACCCCCCCCCCCCCCGCCCCCCCCCCCCCCCGCCCCCCCCCGCCCCCCCCCCCCCCCCCCGCCCCCCCCGCCCCCCCGCCCCCCCCCGCCCCCCCCCCCCCCGCCAACCCCCCCCCCCCCCCCAAAAAAAAACAACAATACGGTTCACCCAACATTCTAACCCTAAACCCTAAACCCTAAACCCTAAACCCTAAACCCTAAACACTAAACCCTAAACCCTAAACCCTAAACCCCTAAACCCTAATCCCTAATCCCTAAACCCTAAACCCAAACCCCAAACCCGAAACCCGAAACCCGAAACCCTAAACCCTAAACCCTGAACCCTAAACCTAAACCCTTAACCCTAACCCTAAAGGTAGGCCCTTGGGACATTCTATGTTTTCCCTTACTTGGGTTCACGCTGATCATATTCAGGAATCTTTCTCGGCGGGTTTTCGGGGCCATCCTAGCATTCATCAGCAGTAAAAATCATTCATAACAATCATAGTATTACTAATGGCAAGTATAAAACGACAATAGCAATAATACTCATAATCGTCATAGTAGTAGTAATCATCACACTGTGAATAGGAATAGTAAAAGCAATAATGGTAAGGATCAACGCAATAATATGTAAAAGCAGCAGTAGTACTAGAAAAGACTAGTAATCATAAAGGCAGTAATGAAAACCATTGTAATAGAAGCCCTAAACCTTAAACCCTAAACCCTAAACCCTAAACCCTAAACCCTAAACCCTAAACCCTAAACCCTAATGACCCCAAGCCCGAAGCCGTTTCGGACCTCGTGTCGGACCCCCCCTGCCTGGAGGGCAGGACGCGCCTTCCCGCTTCGAGGTTCCTTTGGGTAGTTATAAGTAGGGTTTAGGGTTTACGGTTTAGGGTTTAGGGTTTGAACGTCTAGGGTTTAGGGTTTAGGGTCTAGGGTTTCGGGTCGTGATAAGTAGGGTTAGAAGTACCCCAAAACGGGTGACAGGTATAGTTGCCGTACTTATAAGCCTACTTATAACTACGCAGATGAGCTTCCAAGCAGGAGGTTCGGCGGAAGCACTCTTGCCATCAGGCCCCACCCAAGCTGTGAGAAGTGGACCCTCCACCCCTTCCCCCCTACCCCTCCTCCTGAATAGGGATTATAATAGGGGTACTTTCATCCCTATTAAGGACTGTTAGTATAAGGGGTAACATCCCAACTTAGAACCTCAAACCCTCCCAAAGTATCTAGACTTTTCAAAGTCTGGGTTTGGGGTTTAGGGTTCAGGGTTTCAGACGTCGAGTCTGGTACCGGTCACTTCACTATGTGGTTTCTTTGGTTTCTTTGGTTTCTGAGGGTAGGCATTTGGAATAGGCTTTGTTGTTCGTCATTTTTTTGGTTTAGGGTTTTGGTTTCCTTTTGTGGGGCTGATCTAAACAGTAGACGTTGCTAGGGGTTCTCAAACAAGGGCCCCTGAATTTTGATACCCTTCTCCTCCCAACATAGCGAAATTATGGAACCTTTGTTCATCGACATTTTTGGGGCATGTTTGACCGGTGTACCTGTTCTTGTTTGCTATTATTATGATTATAATTATATTTTTTTCTGGGGGGGGGGGGGGGGGTGGCAGCGTCTTGAGTTAGCGCCACAGAGGCGGATTTCTCTTCACCCTAGACCTAGGTCCTGTCTTGGGGTTCAGAGTTGCGAAGTCCACTTTGCCTTCACCCTAAACCCTAAACCCTAAACCCTAAACAACCCTAAACCCTAAATAAACCCAAAACCCTAAACCCTAAACCCTAAACCCTAAACCCCAAACACTAAACCCTAAACCCTAGAGGTCCACTTTGCCTACTTGGCTTGTGCGGCTTTACCGAACAGTCGCATCTGCTTCTTGCCACTTTGGTGCGTGAAGCGGCTCACTTGAGGGCGTCTGTTGCAAAGCTTTTTAAAGCAGCGCTTAGCTGGCGTGCACAGAGACGCCAATACGCCTCGATCAAGGAATATTCCTTAAACCATACAAGGAACCTTCTTACATATTTAAGAATATTCCGATATATGTATGTATGTATAGATAGATAAATAGGTATATATATATATATATTATGAGTCCCTGGCCTGAGGTGCTAAGCGCATTTAAACCGGCGTTTGTTCGGCTTTTGCCTCTGGTCCCGTTGTGTGGCTTTTCGTGGTGCCTCGCTAGGAGGTTCATGCGCGGTTGTAAGTAGGGCTAAACCCTAAACCCTAAACCCTAAACCCGAAACCTTAGACCCTAAACCCTAAACCCTAAATCCTAAACCCTAAACCCTAAACCCAGACCCTAAACCCTAAACCCTAAACCCTAAACCCTAAACCCTAAACCCGAAACCCTAAACCCTACACCCTAAACCCGAAACCCTAAACCCGAAACCCTAAACCCGAAACCCTAAACCCGAAACCCTAGATCCGAAACCCTAAACCTCCTGTTTTGGGTGCCCCAAGTCGGTCACTGTGGGTGGGCCCTTTCTTTGGGGCCCTGCTGAACAGTAAGTTCCTTCTATTGGGGCCTCCGAGATTTGGGATACCTTTTTGGGGTCCTCAAAATGGAATCCTACTATTTGGGGACCTATACTTGGGGACCCCCAGTATAGACCCCAAATAGTAGGATCGCCCTTACAGTAAGGACCCCAAGAAGGTACCCCCTAAATTCGGAAACCCCCAAATCGTAAATTCCATTTCTGGTGAGCTTTGGGTGCCCTACATCAGAGGGGCCCCAAAAGGGACCATAAACCTTAAACCTTAAACCCTGAACCCTAAACGCTAGGACCCTAGACCCTAGACCCTAAGCCCATACATTTGGACTCGCAAGTCTCTTGGTCCCTACCCTGTGAAACTTGCACTTTCAGGAGGTTTGGGACTTAGAGTCCAAGGACTGTGGGAAGGATAGCGTGTCTATGGGTATGGCAAGCTGGCTCTCAACTTACCCTAAGCCCTCGGCTTAGTGCCTGCAGAATGTTGACTTAAGCTTCTTGAGCTCCCCAAGGCTTGGGTGTTTTGTACGGGACCGCGGCCTTGTAGACGCTTCTGCTGGCATGGTGGAGATTTTTCGCTTCTCATCAGCGCCTGACAGCCGTTGCTCGATCACTGGCAAAGCAGTGACTAGGAGACGTCATGGGAGACGTATGCGAGGCCCGCTTGGAGGTTCATGGGTAGCTATAAGTAGGGCTGTAAGTATGGTGACCCTACTTCTACCCTTGTTTGGGGTACTTAAGAACCCTACTCATATCTGCCCTACACCCCTAAACCCTCAACCCTAAACCTTAAACTCGAAACCCTAAACCCTAAACTCGAAACCCTAAACCCTAAACCCCAAACCCTAAACCCTAATTATAACTACCCCATGAACCTCCAAGAAGCCGAAGCATAGCCGGGAGGCTTCTGCACAGGACTCCTTGGCCCTGAGCCGAAGCCGCTCCCGCTTGCAGAGGCTCCAATGATTCTTTAGTTAAGGAAGATTACTAAAACCATATAAGGAACCTTCTTATGCATTACTGAATATTCCGCTATATATATATATATATATGTATATGAATATATATATATATATATAGATAGATATTTATATATTTATATTCATATTTACATTTATATTTGCATTTATATATATATATATACATATTTATAGGACTACTCCTTAAACCAGAAAAGGAGCCTTCTCATATGTTTTTCTGTACAGATAGATAGATATATATTTAGGAATGCTCCTTATTTGGGTATTGGAGTCCCTGGGCTTGCCTGTGGCTTTTGAAAGCACCGGAGTCCTCAGAGGGCTTGGTCCTGCCGGATATTTATCGCTTGCGACACTCGATGCATGGAAAAGGGGCAGCCGCCTTTTCGTAGGGTTTAGGGTTTAGGGTTTGGGGTTTGGGGTTTAGGGTTTAGGGTTTAGGGTTTTGGGTTTAGGGTTTAGGGTTTGGGGTTCAGGGTTCCTCTTCACAAGTGGGTTGGTTCGAAGTTAGGCACCTGGGTCTCAAGAGCAAGTACCGGAACAGGGAACCCTCACGCAAGGCTTCGGATGCAGGGTGCAGGTTTTGCTAATTTAGGGGATGAGGCTTTATAGGGTTGAGGGTTGAGGGCTCTAGGGTTTAGGGTTTAGGGCTTTAATAGGGTTTAGGGTTTAGGGTTTAGGGTTTAGGCTTTGGGGTTTAGGGTTTAGGGCTTAGGGTTTATGTTAGGGTTCAGGGTTCAGGGTTCAGGGTTCAGGGTTCAGGGTTCAGGGTTCAGGGTGGAGGGTTCAGGGTTCAGGGTTTAGGGTTTAGGGTCCAGACTTTAAGGTTGAGGGTTTGAGGCTTCTTCTGAACGATAGGAAGAAGCTCAGCATGTGTGCCGGGCTTTGAAGTGTGCAAGACTTCGGTGATCTAGCTTGGGAGCCCAGTGGTACACTTTTTGCTCTTTTGGGGTTTAGGGTTTAGGGTTTAGGGGTTTCCTTCTAAAGTAACCAACCCCGAAAAGGGTACCCTTATTGCAATCTGGTTCTGGGCTACCAAGTTAGATAAGCCCTCAAACCCTCCCCTCAGCCAGAAAGTCTCAAAAGCGAGGCTCAGACGCTTAAACCCGGAAAAAGCCTGAAAGCCCTAAAGCCCTGGAACCTTAAGAAACCACCCCCCCCCCCTTCCCCTTAAACCCCAAACCCCAAACCCCAAACCCCAAACCCCAAACCCCAAACCCCAAACCCTAAACCCCAAACCCCAAACCCCAAACCCCAAACCCCAAACCCGAAACCCCAAACCCCAAACCCCAAACCTCAAACCCCAAACCCCAAACCCCAAACCCCAAACCCGAAACACCAAACCCCAAACCCCAAACCCCAAACCCCGAAACCCTAAGCCCTACCGCAGCTTCCTGAAAAAGGCCATCCGTGAGGGCCCCCTGCAGCCCGCCTCGGCCCCGCGGCCCCACCGCAGGGCCTCCCTCCCCGCGCGCCCGGCTCGAGACTCAACCTGGGATTTTAGGGTTTAAGGTTTGGGGTTTGGGGTTTGGGGTTTAGGGTTTGGGGTTTGGGGTTTGGGGTTTGGGGTTCAGGGTTTGGGGGTTTGGGGCTTGGGGTTTAGGGTTTAGGGTTTGGGGTTTGGGGCTTGGGGTTTGGGGTTTGGGGTTTGGGGTTTGGGGTTTAGGGTTTGGGGTTTGGGGTTTGGGGTTTGGGGCTTGGGGTTTGGGTTTTGGGGTTTGGGTTTTGGGGATTGGGGGGTTTGGGGTTTGGGGGGTTTGGGGCTCTACGCCCTAAACCCTACAAGCAATCAGCAAGTTCCCAAAGACTAGGACCCAGAGTAGGCCCTTAGGTTCCCTCATATTCCTTTTGACTCCTGGGTTACTCTTCGGTCACCCTAAATCAGCCAAACCCTAAACCCTAAACCCTAAACCCTAAACCCTAAACCCTAAACCCTAAACCCTAAACCCTAAACCCTAAACCCTAAACCCTAAACCCTAAACCCTAAACCTAACCCTAAACCCTAAACCCTAAACCCTAAACCCTAAACCCTAAACCCTAAACCCTAAACCCTAAACCCTAAACCCTAAACCCCAAGCCCCAAGCCCCAAACCCTAAACCCTAAACTCTAAACCCTAACCTTTGCTCCCAAAGAGCTGCAGGCACCGCGGCCTTCGTTGGACTTCTCGACGCCCGGCGACCAGGAGAGGCCCGAGGAGGTTGAAGGGTTAGGGGAGTTCAGGGTTTAGGGTTCAGGGTTTAGGGTTCGGGGTTTGGGGTTAGGGTTAAGGGGGTTTAGGGATTAAGGGCTTAGGGTTTAGGGTTGTAGGGTTTCGCGTTTCGCGTGGAGGGATTAAAGTCTAGGGTTAGGGGTATGGGGTTTGAGGTTCGAGAAGTTTAACGTTTTGCGTTGAGGGTTCTTGGGCTCAGGAAAGCTTAAGGGGCTTGGGAGTTCAGTTTCAGATGCATGGTGGCGCTGATTTTGTCTGCTTGTCCAGGAACATACAAAAACCGCTGGGTGCAAGCTTGAAGCCCAATCAAGCCCCAGACCCTAAGCCCTTAAGCCCCAAACCCTAAACCCTAAGGTAGACGAGGCCAAAGTGCAAAACTCAAGGCCGTAAGTCCTAAGCCCCACAGGGGCCCTTCTTGGGGGCGGGTTTTAGGGGGTTTAAGGGATTGAGAGAGTCCCCCCGCCGAAAGAAGGGAGACCGGAGTCTGAGAGATCATAACCCCCACAACCCAACTGACCATCCCTGCCTACTAAGTCAAAGGAGCTTCCAGGTAGGGTTGAGGGTTGAGGGTTTAGGGTTTAGGGTTTAGGGTTTCGGGTTTAGGTTTGGGGTTAAAGGCTTGGGGCTTCCTAAAGCCATGAAGCACAGGCCCTCGCTGCTTTTTGAACGCTGCCAAGCGCTGGAGGAGCTGGTCCGGCAGCTGAAGGAGGATTGGGTTTAGGGATTAGGGTCTAGGGTTTAGGGTTTAGGGTTTAGGGTCTAGGGTTTAGGGTTTAGGGTTTAGGGTTTAGGGTGTAGGGTGTAGGGTCTAGGGTTTAGGGTTTAGGGTTCAGGGTTGAGGGTTTAGGGTTTAGCGCTTAGGATTCCAGGGCTTTTTGGCGAAAGTTTGACGGTTTAGGGTCCGCAACGTAGGGTAGGGCTAGGTTGGGTAGGGTAGGGTAGGTCTTTTCTTGGGGGGATTTTTAGGGTTTAGGGCCGGGTTGGCGTCTGGGGCAGGCAAAAGCTTCATGGGTTTATTCATGGGTTTACCCTAAACCCTAAACCCTAAACCCTAAACCCTAAACCCTAAACCCTAGACCCTAGACCCTAAACCCTAAACCCTAAACCCTCAACCTTAATCCCTAAACCCTAAACCCTAAACCCTAAACCCTAAACCCTAGACCCTGAACCCCTACAGGCGTGAAGGTTTTAAGGGTGCCGGGCCTGAGGCTTCTTTTGTTTCAAGGTCTTTAGTTAAGGGATACAGGGATGGACTCAAAGAAGGGGACCCCCTAGATTGGCCCTTACCTTTGTTTATCTTACATGGTTAAGGGTTTAAGGTTTAGGGCTTAGGGTGGAGGTCTCTAGGGTCTTGGATTTTTAATGGCTTGGGGTTGCTGCACATTGTGCAGACACTTCTCCTTGTGAATCCCAAGCCCTTACGCCCGAACGCCCTTAAACAAAACCCGAAGTTGCCAAACCCTAAGCCCTAAGCCCTAAACCCTAACGAACCCTAACGAACCCTAAACCCTAAACCCTAAACCCCTAAGCCTAAACCCCTAAGCCTAAACCCCAAACCCTGACTCCACCAGCAACCCCCCTAAGCGAAGCGGTGCTCCTGAAGAGGAGAATCGGCAGCTCCGCGAGCAGCGGGCCGATCCCGTGCAGGCGCCTCCTCATTTAGGGTTTAGGGTTTAGGGTTTAGGGTTCAGGGTGTAGCATTGGTGAGCTGAACGCAATATTATGAAGACATGCCCACCCCGAGGCCACCCAAACACTACTCATCACGAAACCAAACCGGAGCCAGCCAAAGCCAAGCCAGCCATTCAATTGTCAGATATCGAACATGTTTAGAGGACACTAAGACAGAACACTGCGAATGTTTCAGTTTTCAGACATCGAACATGTTTAGAGAACACTAAGATAAAACACTGCGAATGCTTGGGACATTTGCGCGCAATGGCCTTGACACAATACACTCGGCACAACACAGCTGGCGCAATGCACTTGGCACAAGGCAATTGGCAAGATGCCCTTTGGCACAATGCCCTTTTGGCACAATGCACTTGGCACAAGGCACGTGGCGCAATGCACTTGGCACAGTGCACGCCTGGAACACTGCACTTGGCACAGAGCGCTTGCGCAATGCACTTGGCACTATACTGCAGTTGGCACACGCAGCACAATGCACTTGGCACAATGCCTTTTGGCACAATGCCCTCTTGCACAATGCACTTGGCACAATGCACGCCTGGAACAATGCACTTGGCACAGAGCACTTGGACTTGGCACGCACTTGGCACAATGCACTTGAGCGCAATTCACTTGGAACAATGCTCTTGGCACAATGCACTTGGCACAATGCACTTGGCACATGGGACAATGCACTTAGCACAATGCACTTGGCACAGTGCACGTAGCACAACGGACTTGGCGCAATGGACTTGGCGCAACACACTTGGCACAACAATGCGGCTCTTACCTTGACACAATGCACTTGGCAAATTGTCACACTAGCGCAATGCACTTGGCATTGATGGCACAACGGACTTGACGCAATGCACTTGGCATTAGAAGCAGTTGGCACATGCACGGGTACATTAGCGCAATGCCGTTGGCCTTGACACAATGCACTTGGCACATTGGTGCAATGCATTTGGCATTGACGCAATGCACCTGGAACAATGCACTTGGCACAGAGCACTTGCGCAATGGACTTGGCACTATGGAACACAATGCCCTTTGGCGCAATGCACTTGGACTTGGCACGCACTTGGCACAATGCACCTGACACATGCTCGTGCTCATGAGCGCAAGGCACTTTGGCACAATGCACTTGGGCGCAATGCACTTGGAAGTGCATTAGCGCAATGCACTTGGCACATGGAACAATGCACTGAGTACAATGCACTTGGCACAGTGCACTTAGAACAACGGACTTGGCGCAATACACTTGGCGCAATACACTTGGCACAACAATGCGGCTCGCACATGCACTGGCACATTGCCACAATGCACGTGACCTTGACGCAATGCACTGAGCCCAGCGGCACACTAGCGCAATGCACTTGGCATTGATGGCACAACGGACTTGACGCAACGCACTTGGCACTATAATGCAGTTGGCACACGCACGAGTACATTAGCACAATGCACTTGGGCTTGACACAATGCACGTGGTACATTGGCGCAATGCACTTGACACTGCACTTGACACATGGAACAATGCACTTGGCGTAATGCACCTCAAGGCACTTGGCACAACGGACTTGGCACAATGGACTTGACGCAAAGCACCCGGCGCGCAATGCACTTGGCACGAGTGATGTTTGAGCTCGTGCCGCCCCCTAACCGGGTTTGTGGTGGGTTGGGGCCTTGCAGGCAGACCTCTCAGGCCTGACCTCCAGGGCGCTGGCCCTGGCCCTCAGTGACCAAGCTAGGCGACTTTAGCTTGGCGACCCCTCAGGGGTGAGCCTGGCAGGCTCTGCAGCCCAGCAGAGCATGCCAAGGTCTCGCTGATCGCTCGACAGCGCCCGCCTACCTACAGAAGGAGAGGGGTGGTGGGCGGGTTTAGGGTTTAGGTTTAATCAGTGGCTTAGGGTTTAGATTTAATTAGTGGTTTAGGGTTTAGATTTAATGAGTGGTTCAGGGTTTAGGGTTTAGCGTTTTCATGTTCAGGGTTGATGGCGCCAGGTTTCGGTTTCGGTTTAGGGTTTGAGGTTTCGGGTTCAGGCGTCAAGTTTTAAAGGCCACTGGGCACTTGCTCCGTGGTCGTGGCAGGCTGTTGCCTTGTACTTTCGTAGTGCGTGGGCCGGTGTTTACCTCAGCCCTAAACCGGGTCTCTTGGCTTCCCTTTGTCGTTCCACGGAGCTATGAGATTGTATGCCAAGCAGGTACAAGGCTTGCCAACAGGGCAAGCTTGTCTGCCCAAACCTAAACCATCAACCTAAACCTCAGAGGTGCTTCTAAATCCACACTTTGTCAAGCAACTGCCGCGGCTGGAGTCTCGAATCGGAAGCCGCAGGGCTTCGGGGTTTCTGGGTTTGGGGTTTGGGGTGCGAGATCGTTCTGCAGGCGCCGCGTGGCGCCCTGCAGGGCAGTATGGCCATGACGAGCGGGGCGGCCAGTTTGAACATGGAAGAGCTTGGAAAAAACATTTTGGCTGTGCATGGCAGTGGATGGCATGGACTCCAGCAAGTGGCGCATGCTTCGTGAAGCTTGGCCAAGAGCTCGGACTTCCAGAAAGCGGAGAGACCGGAGCTGAAACGGACACTCGGAGTCAGTGATGGGGATGAAGAGGCATATTACTTGCAGGACTCCACACTCATCGGCTCCGCCGTAGGGGTGGGAGCCCCAAACCGCCGGGAAATTTAGTAGGTTAGTAGGTAGGTACAAAGAATCCTTATGTATTAGCTTCCTGGAGTTCTCTGTATTGGGAGTGGGGCTTGTTGTATGTTCACTTGGTGGGACGGTGCTGTGGCGTGTGCACATTCCTTCCCAGCTAACCCACACACACATCTCAACCGCGGTGGGTGTAGCTTTTGGTGGAGGGCATTCAGTTGTTTTCAATTCTTGTTCTCCATGTGTCCAGACCCACGGTCTCGTTTGCAAAGTTGTGCTTGCCAACATCACCAGAGGTTGTCGCCAACACCCCAGCGGGCCACCCAAACCCCAAACCCCGAGCTTAAGTTCTAAGGTCCCTCCTAATCCCTAAACCCTAGACCCTAGACCCTAGACCCTAGACCCTAAACCCTAAACCCTAAACCCTAAACCCTAAACCCTAAACCCTAAACCCTAAACAAGGGTCCCTCCTCTCGTCCCTTGGCTCTCCGCCTGTCAGGACGCCCAGCCTCGCGCCCAGGCGGCGGCCAACGAAGCCCCGGGAGCCGACCGAGCTTCAGGTGGGCTGAATGGGGTTTAGGGTTTAGGGTTTAGGGTTTAGGGTTTAGGGTTTAGGGTTTAGGGTTTAGGGTTTAGGGCCCAATATACACCGCAGTTGAAGAAAATTCCTTAGACGATTATCAGACTCCTGCATGGTTTACGGTCTATTCCTTAATTGAGGGGACTTGTGCTTTCTGGGGGGTTTATTTGGGTCTGGGCGTCTCCGAGAATTGGGGGTACTCTTTCTTGGGCGCTTCTCTCTAGAAGAAGGGTTACTTGGAGGTTCATGGTTCCCTTTTAACAAAATATGACTGTACCTATAACCTATAACCCATTTGTAAGCCCCTTCAGTGCCCTGATATGGTGATAAATACAGTTGTAAGTACAGTTTTTATTTTAACGCTACGCGACCCGCCTCGGCCTGAGCTTCTGTCGGTTTAGGGTTTAGGGTGTAGGGCTTAGGGTTTAGGGTTTAGGGGTCAGGGTTTCGATGGGTTTCGTAGGGTTTGCTAAAGGGTTTGTGGCTTAGGGAGCAGGTGTAGGAAGTAGGGTTTAACTGCCTGGGTCGGTAGCTTCATGGCGACGATGGTGCTAGCCGGACAGCCATGCTCCCTAACACCCCAAACCCTAAAACCACAAAAGCATAAAACCTGAAACCAACGACCCTAACATCCTAAACCAACAAACCTGAACATACAAGGGGCTGGGGCAGAGGGGGGAGGGGGGGGGGGGGGGGGCGGGGGTGGGGGGGGGGGGTGGGGGCGGGGGTGGGGGGGGGGGGTGGGGGGTGTGGGGGCGGTTTGCTCCCGGACACTTGTCGGCGACGGGGGGGTACCCATGTCAGGCCAAAAAGTGCAAAATAACAAAATAAAGAATCCAAACACCTGCAGCCCAAGGCTTCGGCGGATTAGTTAGTAAGTAGCATGAACCTCCAAGTAGAGCATCTTGGGGTCTGTTGAGGGGTGCCTGCCTGTTGGGAAACACCCATGTCGTTCTAAAGTTCTCCGGGCCTCAGTTCCTTGCAAACCCGATATCCTCTAAGGGTAGCTACAGGGTCCCTTAGTATGGGCCCCTAGAAGGGTACCTCCCTAAATATTCCCCTTGTATGCCCTACACAAATTATGTAGGGGCTCATACATCAGAACCCTTTATAAGAGGCAAGGGACCATATTAAGGACCCATGAAGCTACCCTAAAGCCTAAGCCCTAAGCCCTAAGCCCTAAACCCTAAACCCCAAACAGAGATATCCCGCCCAGTTTAGGGTTATTGGGATCATCGGGGGTTTGGCGTTCGAGATTCCTGGAGCGAGAGAGGTTCCCCAGAGAGCCCTAACCCGCCTTGGTTAAGGAATAGACCATAAGCTATACAGGGATCCTTCTAATGATTTCAGGTTTAGGGTTTGGGGTTTGAGGGATATATTGGGCCCCAGACCCTAGACCCTTTAGTGAAGGGGGTTTCGGCTCTTTGGGAGGTATATTCCTTCACTAGAAAAGGGTGTTGGGCCAGTTGGGTCTTGAGGGGAGCGAGCATGCACAATGCTTTCGCAGCAAGCAGTGTTGCTCTTCCCTAAACCCTAAGCCCTAAGCCCTAAACCCGAAACCCTAAACAACCCTAAACCCTAAACAACCCTAAACCCTAAACCCTAAACCCTAAACCCTAAACCCTAAACCCTAAACCCTAAACCCTAAACCCTAAACCCTAAACCGAAAACCCTAAACGTGTAAACAATCGGGTGGTAGCCTGTGCCATGAGATTGCAGGACCTTGTCAGACAATCTTAAGGAGGCAGTGCCAGTCTAGGGTCTCTAGGGTCTCTAGGGTCTCTAGGGTCTCTAGGGTCTCTAGGGTTTAGGGTTTAGGGTTTAACATGTGCGCAAAAGAGGTTTCGTCAGCAAGGGCGAACCCTCAGCCTCCAAGCCAGCCCTAAACCCGAATTAAGCCCTAAGCCAGCCCTAAACCCTAAGCCCCTAAACCCCAAACCCCAAACCCTAAACCCCAAACTCTACACCCCAAACCCTAAGCCCCCAAAGCCTGAGCCCCTAAACTCTACGCCCCTACCCAGTGACTCCAATACCCTTAGTTAAGGAACATTCCTTGACACATGCCAAACGGTTCCTTCTATGGTTTAAGGAATATTCCTTGGTTAGTTGGAGTGCCTGGGTAAGCCCTAAACCCTACACCCTAAACCCTAAGTCCTAACTAAACCCTAAACCCTAAACCCTAAACCCTAAACCCTAAACCCAAAACCCAAAACCCAAAACCCAAAACCCAAAGCCCTAAACCCTAAACCCTAAACCCTAAACCCTAAACCCTAAACCTAAACCCTAAGCCCTCAACTACGGCCAGGCCTCGACTTCATTGTTCCAATGCCTGGCACGACGCCGACGCGGAAGCCACTGGGCGCGGTGTAGGGTTTAGGGTTTAGGGTTTAGGGTTTAGGGTTTAGGGTTTAGGCTTTTGGCTTTAGGGTTTAGGGTTTAGGGTTCAGCGTTTAGGGTTTAGGGTTCAGCGTTTAGGGTTTAGGGTTTAGGGTTGAGGCTTTAGGGCCCTGCTCTGAAACGCCAACAAACCCAAAGCCTAAACCCTGAAACCCTGAAACCCTAAACTCCAACTCCGAACCCTGGCACACGAAGGGTGCCCTACGGTTGTTTACAGCTACTGAGCTACTGTAATATGGGGGTCGGAATAATTACTAATAGTATTCCTTCAGGGCTCCTTTCTCATTATACTATACTAACCTCCCAAAACCCTATTCTAAGTATTCAGGCCCTTGAACCCTAAAGCCCAGACCCTAAACCCGAAACCCTAAACCCTAAACCCTAAGCCCCAAACCCCAAACCCGAAACCCTAAACCCTAGACCCTAAACCCTAAACCCTAGACCCTAAACCCTAAACCCTAAACCCTAAACCCTAAACCCTAAACCCTAAACCCTAAACCCTAAACCCTAAACCCTAAACCCTAAGCCCTAAACCCTAAACCCTAAACCCTAAACCCTAAACCCTTCACCCTTCACCCTTCACCCTTCAAACCCCAAAGCCCTGCCAGCCTGTCTTGGGGTCAGAAGTCGAAAGCCCCAGAGCCCCAAAGCCTGAGGGAGACTGATGCGAAAGCTGAGCCCCTCGCGCGCTGATGCGAGGTCCCGCGCCGGCTACGTGCAGGACGCAGCTGATGTGAATGCCGGTACCTTACGAAGTGGGGGAGCTCTGGAGGTCTTGCATTCTTAGGTCAGGGGACCAAACCCCCCCCCCTGGGCTCCTCAAACAGGGAGGCGACTGACTCCGTAGATCTGAGCTCAATGAATGCTCACATTGGCTTGTTGTCCAGAGCGCTTTGCAGAATGTCCCTGGCACCCCTTCTGACCATGTCACCTACTGCTCAAGCTATTTTGGACCAAGAATGCTCAGCACTTGTAAAAAGCTACGCATGCCCATTCCGATGCTTGAGGGTCAACAAACCTCACAGAAGATCGATGCCCAGTACGAGCCGATGATGATTTCAGAGGATGTGGAGGAGGAATTGTTTCGTTTGGGTGCCTCCTCCGACACGATCAAAAAACTCCAAGAGTTTGATGACATGGTGCACGAGCCGATGTCAGGCAACCTCGACGGGTCAATCCGCACCAAGGCTTTGCGTTGCATGTTCAAAATGCTTCAGGCAAATGGCTTGGCTGGGGAAAACACGTGGTTCAAGGCGGCCCTCCTTCTTGATCGTTTCTTAGGGCTACTTCGGAAGAATTTTTAACTTTTGGGCACTCTAATTCTTAAGAAGCAGCAAACATTATACAATTTTGCTAGGGTTCCAAGTTCAGTACAGGCTTGACGGCAAGCAGCTTCTTCCGCTTAGAACAGCTGCCGCTGACCTGCGTGTGCTTGACCAAGCTTGTCGTGAAGTGCATCTCCAGTGTGCCGAAGATGGCACATGAGGAAGACCCCAGTATCTTAGTAGCTGAGTGAGTACACTTTACACTTCTTGGGATACTCTAATCCCCTACAAAACTGAAAGTGTACACTTTTTAGGGGCTTCTGAACTTAGCAACTAAGACCCTAAACCCTAAACCCTGAACCCTAAACCCTAAACCCTAAACCCTAAGGTATGATCCTGATCAAAGACTTTGCCACATGGCTCGACTCCACGCAGAGCTCGGCGACTTCGGCAGTGTCCCTCGAGGCACTGAGGCTGCATGAGGAGAAGCTCAGTAGCCCAGTGGTGCACTTTTTCCCCTTTTTTTGGTCCAAGGGTTTGGGGTTTAGGGTTTAGGGTTTAGGGTTTAGGGTTTAGGGAAAGGGTTCCTTTATCATAAGATGGTTGCTGGGCTACCAAGGAAGGTCTTGGGTGCACTCGACTGGCAGGTGGAAGTTGCCTGCACGGAGCCTTAAAAATACTTGGAAATCATTTTTAATCTTTGGTTGCTATAGGGTTTAGGGTTTAGGGTTTAGGGTTTAGGGTTTAGGGTAATTCCTAAGGAACAGCCAAAGTTGTCATTTTTTGCTCGGGTGCCAAGTTTCAGTATAGGAAAAGTGGTGCCTTGTCTACTTCACTCGCTTCGGACTGGTGGGCCGGGAGTTCCAGGCTCCTGTCCGGCAGTTGCATGCACAGGCTCTGCTGCTTGCGCGCGCCGTGATGATGTGCCTCGGTCATAGTTGGGTAACATGTTGCATGTTTAAGGGTACTTAAACCCAATAAGGAATACGAGTTCAAACTTTTAATGCTATCCCACCCTAAGCCCTAAACCCTAAACCCTAAACCCTAAACCCTAAACCCTAAACCCTAAACCCTACACCCTACACCCTACACCCTACACCCTACACCCTACACCCTAAACCCTAAACCCTAAACCCTACACCCTAAACCCTAAACCCTAAACCCTAAACTCTAACTATCATGTATGTATATATATATATATATCTATCTATTTATTTAAACCTTCGGGACTTTTCGCCAATCCGACCCCAATGTTCGTGACTTTTCACCAATCTGACCCCATGTTCGTGACTTTTCGGCCAATCTGACCCCAATGTTCGTGACTTTTCGACCAATCTGACCCCAATGTTCGTGACTTTTCGGCCAATCTGGCCAATCTGACCCCAATGTTCGTGATTTTTCGGCCCCAGAAGGTTCAGTGGAAAACGTGTCCGAATTGGGTAGGTAAAATTCTCTGGGGTACGATGAAAATCTTTTATTTTCTTAATGTTATGGGATTCTTTGGGCGGGTGTTTTTTTTTCTAAGCCTGGAATGAATGCTAGAACAGACCCTCTAGACCCTAAACCCTAAACCCTAAACCCTAAACCCCAAACCCTAAACCCTAAGCCCTAAACCCTAAACCCTAAACCCTAAACCCTAAACCCTGAACCCTAAACCCTAAACCCCCAACTGAACTAGGTGCTTTCCGATGCTGAGCCACAAGAAGCTGGCCGCTGGACTGTTTTGCCTGAGCTTCGTGTACTCGGGCTTACTGCCAATGGCCAGCTTGATGCCTTCGGACATGAGTCTAGGTAGGCCCTTTGGGACATTTTCTCGGAAGGACGGTCTAGGGGTTTAGGGTTTAGGGTTTAGGGTTTAGGGTTTAGGGTTGAGGGTTTAGGGTTGAGGGTTTAGGGTTTAGGGTTATTCTAGGTAGGCCCTTGGGACATTTTATCTTTTCCCTTGTTTGGGTTGAAGGGGATCACATTCGGGAATATTTTCCCTTATTTGGGTTTAAGAGGATCATCTTCGGGAATATATTTTCCCTTACTTGGGTTCAAGAGGATCCTACTCGGGAATATTTTTTTCTCAGAGGGTTTTCGGGGGGCCATCCTAGGAATGCCGCGGAGTGGAGCGCGCTTTTGGCAGCCACCGGGAATGTGCCTCAATGCCGTTTGCCGCAGGCGATGACTTTGCGGCTTATGCACATGATCTGCCTGGCCATGAAAGAAGGGTGGCTTGGTACCCCAGTGGTACCCTTTACCCTTCATTAGGGTTACTGTATGGGTTCCCTTATAAAACAACCAACCCCAAAAGGGTGCCCTTATTATAATATGGTTACTCGACTACCAAGGTGGGAAGACATCCGCGCTTGGTCAAGGCAAACAGTAGAAACCTTGGGCGAAACATTTCGTCAAGTTCGCATGTTTCACGATGGGCAAGGGCCGTGGAATGCCTAGATATCTCGCTGTGCCTGTCGGCTCTCACCGATTCCTCCCACGGTGTTACGTCGGTGATTATGGGCCAGGGCCAGAGGGAGGCGTCTGGAATTACATGCACCTTGTCTTGCGAAGAAGACTCCGCAGGAACGTCGACCTTTTTTTCAATCCCTCGACGGACTGTTGCGCTTGCTTCTGAAGGAAGCGCAAAGAAATTCGGCCGTTTAGCTGTGAGACTGTTTTCGCTTTCCTGCTTTGATCCGTGCCGGATGTTCCCCCATGTGTGGCGCGCGACCACTGCCGGCTTACATACAGGTGTCCTAAAGCACAGTCCCGCAGCTCTCTCCGAATGACCCTAAACCCTAAACCCTAAACCCTCAACCCTAAACCCTAAACCCTAAACTCCTAAACCCTATTGCAAGGGATGGCTCACCTACCGAGCACGGCAGAGCAGGAAACTTATTGCACTCGCAGCTTCCCGCCCTGCACCCTTGGAGGTTCATGGGTAGTTATAAAGTAGGGTTTAGGGTTTAGGGTTTAGAGTTTAGGGTGTAGGGTTTAGGGTTTAGAGTTTCGGGTTACAAGTGTGGTAACGATACTTATAGCTCGACTTCGGGTACGCCTAACCCGACTGACATAACTACTCACGAACCTCCAAGCAAACTCGAAGCATGCCTAAACCCTAAACCCTAAACCCTAAACCCTAAACCCTAAACCCTAAACCCTAAACCCTAAACCCTAAACCCTAAACCCTAAACCCTAAACCCCAAACCCTGAACCCTGAACCCTAAACCCTAAACCCTAAACCCTTTTTTTTTTTGACGCACAGCTTTGCATAGCCTCGCCAACCCAGAGTTGAAGACGAAGCCGAGAAGGTTCATGGTTGAGAGCAGAGGATTCGGCATGTCATTTTGTGTATGGTTTAGGGTTTAGGGTTTAGGGTTTAGGGTTCAGGGTTCAGGGTTCAGGGTTCAGGGTTTAGGGTTTAGGGGTAGTTGCGTGTCTTCAACTCTGAGTCTCTCATGCGATCGCTCACGGACATGGTTCTGTCATTGGCCGATCATCGCACGGCCTGACAGAGCAAGTTGCATGCCCAATCGCGCAGTGTGGAGACTGCAAAACGATGCCCATTTCGTCCCCCAAGGGCAGCCCTAAATCCTAAACCCTAGGCCCGAAACCCTAAACCCTAAACCCTAAATCCTAAACCCTAAACCCTAAACCCTACGCCGAACTAAACTTCCACCAAGGCTGCCGAAGGAGAAGAGAGGCAGCTTGCCGGTCAGCGGAAGGCCCTCCCAGGTTTCGTGTTTAGAGTTCAGGGTTTAGGGTTTAGGGTTTAGGGTTCAGCACGCTGAGGGTAGGCCCTTCCTGCGACTCTCTTTACCTGCAGTGTGCTGTTTGGGGTTTAGCGCTTAGGGGTCTACAGTTTCATGGCTTATACCTCCTACTAAAGGGGTACTTACCACGAAGCTGTAGGTAGGTGGAGTCTCAGGTCAGTGGGCGTGTTGTATGTCACCTTTTTGGGTTGAAGAGGTGTTGAAGGGCCAAGCCCGTGTGGTAAAGAGTTTGGTGCTAGAAGTGCTGCCTGTGCGCGTGGCTGTGCTTGAGATCCTGTGCGGAGCAGGCCTTTGGCAAGTGGTTCGACAGGCAGGACTAACGGGCATAGAACGCCTCGATCCACTCCCAGGCCCTTTGCTTCGGAGACAGAAGGTGAGGCCTACTTGCTGGGGTGCAGGCTGGCCATGGCGAGCCCAGCGGCAGCGACTGGCATTGGCCAGGCCGAGTTCGAGGCGTTGATCGCGCAGGTGCACGAGGATCGTCCTCTACCTCCTTTCTACTCGCGGTTGCCAGACACCTTCCGAAAGCGAGGGCGCAAAGCTTCCAGATCAGCCAGCTCCCTCTGACGTCAGTGCTCCCGGCGCAGCTGAGTATGAGTATGGGTTATGCTGTAACAATGCTATATGCCGGGTGGTTCAGGGTGGGTCTACCGCCACGCGACGCGCGCGTAGGAGTGGGCCCGTGAAACGGGCCCACGACGCGCGCGAAGAACGTTGCCACACCCTCAACCCTAAACCCGAAACCCTGAAACCGAAACCCTAAACCCTAAACCCGAAACCCTAAACCCTAATCCCGGAACCAAGCTCCGAACCCCTGAGCCCCTTCGACCAGAATCAGTCTGGTCAGCCGTGTCGCAACCTAGGGTTTTGGGTTTAGGGTTCGGGGTTTAGGGTTTAGGGTTTTGGGTTTAGGGTTAGGTAAAGTGTAGGGTTTCGGGTACACGGGTTGCACCTTAGTCACAGTTTCCAGGCCACACTTCCAGATCCGCTACACCCTAAACCCTAAACCCCTAATAGTACCTCACACCGCGTCAGGAGGGGACCCCTGAAGCGAGCGGCCCAGGACCAGCCCCTTTTAGGGTGTAGGGTGTGAGGGTTGAGGGTTTAGGGGTTTGGGGGTTCAGGGTTTAGGGTTGGGGGTTTAGGGTTAGGGTTTAGGGTTTAGGGTTTAGGGTTTAGGGTTTAGGGTTTAGGGTTTAAGGGTTTAAGGGTTTAGGGTTTAGGGTTTAGGGTTTAGGGTTTAGGGTGTAGGGTGTAGGGTGTAGGGTGTAGGGTTTAAGGGTTAGGGTTTAGGTTTAGGGTTTAGGGTTTAGGGTTTAGGGCTTAGGGTTTAGGGTTTAGGGTTTAGGGTTTACGGTTTAGGGGTTTGCGGGTTCAGGGTTTAGGGTTTGGGTTTTTGAGGGTTGAGTGTTTGGGGTTTGGCTTTGAGGGTTTTTTGTTAGTGTCCAGTCGAAAAAGCTGACACGGCAATATGAGGGTTTTTCAGTTTAAGTTAGGTGGGGGGGGGGGGTACCTTTTTTGGGTTTCTTACCCTCCACATTGACAATTTGTCTGGAAAAGAGCTTGCCGTCAGAACAGCCACGCGGCGAGCTGCCAACATGAGATCCTCTGGTGCTATGCTGCTTTTGGGATTTAGGATTGATGGGGTGGAGGGCTTACCCTAAACCCTAAACTCTACACCATGCTGGGATCGTGGGGCTCTTCCACACTCTTGCAGCCTGCGAACCCCCCAGCCGCTTTAACCCCCCGCTAAATGCCTGATGGTAGGCTCCGCGCTCTTGAGCGCTAAACGAAGGAGTGTTCTAAGAAGTAGGTCCTAGGTCTTTGTTTCGTAGAAGTGTTTTAAGTTCTAAGGTTTGGGTTGGTGGTGGTGGTGGGGGTGTGGGATTTGTTATGGGTGTTGTAGGGCATTGGGGGGGGGCCT
>CAJNDS010002617.1:100000-102500 GCA_905221605.1 Symbiodinium natans
AGGTAGGGAATGGATTGCAATAGAGATCCCAAAAGGTGCAAAACAGGTCGCAGGGCCCACAGCCGAGCTCATTCAGCAACAGTTGCTTGTAGGGTTTAGGGTTTAGGGCTTTGGGGTTTAGGGTTTAGGGTTTCAGGGTTTAGGGTCGCACGCACGCGCCGTGCCTTCTTAGAACGCATGAGCACCTGGCATGAAAGCCACCGGAGTCACCTCGAACCTAACTCCTAAGCCCGACTCTGCACGCAAGCCCCCCCCCCCCCTTCCAGTCTTTGCCCTCAACCCCTAAGCTCTCAGGATTAACCGTTGAGCCATAAACCCTAAACCCCAAACCCCAAACCCTAAACCCTAAACCCTAAACCCTAAACCCCAAACCCTAAACCCTAAACCCTAAACCCTAAACCCTAAACCCTAATCCCTTCGTGAGCTGGTGCCGGCAGGACCGCCGACGCATTCGCAGGGAGCTCCGCGTCGAACGCTCCTCGCTGTGGTTTCGGGTTTTTGGGCTTCTGGAACTCAAGCTGGCACTTTCACTCTCGGTATCCTTTCCGAACATTTTTAAGGCAGTGTTTGTGGGGGGGGGGTCTGAGAGTAAAAGGGATTCGCCCCCAGAAGGCACTGCAGCCTTGGGCAGGACCGTTTATGGTTCAGGGTTTTGGGGCTTGGCCCAGGGGTCCTTACTCTGAATTGAGTTATAGAAAAAAATCTAATCACGCCTAAAAAAGGGTACCTAACTACGTGTAAACCCTGAACCCAATCGACCCCAAACCCCAAACCCACCAACCACAACCCACAACCCAGAAGCCCAAACCCTAAACCCTAAACCCTAAACCCTAACCCTAAACCCCCCTAGAGGCGCCCAGCGCAAGCGGCTGGAGCGGGAGCTGAGCTCCCTCCGCGGTGAGCTCGCGAAGTGCGCGGAATCCCGGCGTTTGGGGGTTT
Organism: Symbiodinium natans; assembly: GCA_905221605.1. Taxonomy (NCBI): domain Eukaryota; class Dinophyceae; order Suessiales; family Symbiodiniaceae; genus Symbiodinium; species Symbiodinium natans. The sequence continues at coordinate 100,940 of CAJNDS010002617.1, forward strand.
TGAGTTTAGGATTTAGGGTTTAGGGTTTAAGGTGTTAGGATGTTCTGCCAAGCTTTGTTTTGGTAACCGTAGGTTCCTCGTATGGAAGCCTTTTATAGAAAGCCCTAACCCCTAACCCCTAACCCCTAACCCCTAACCCCTAACCCCTAACCCCTAACCCCTAACCCCTAACCCCTAACCCCTAACCCCTAACCCCTAACCCCTAACCCCTAACCCCTAACCCCTAACCCCTAACCCCTAACCCCTAACCCCTAACCCCTAACCCCTAACCCCTAACCCCTAACCCCTAACCCCTAACCCCTAACCCCTAACCCCTAACCCCTAAACCCTAACCCTAAACCCTAAACCCTAAACCCCAAACCCTAAACCCCCCCCCGCCTGGGACCTCCCCTCCTTGAAGTCATCCTTAAGGTTTGGGGGCCTCCGGCGGGGGCCTCCGCAACCTTCTACTTGGAGCTCCATGGGTAATTCTACGTTGGGCTGTACGTATGGTAGCTCTACTTATAAGCCCATTTCGGGTTTAGGGTTTAGGGTTTAGGGTTTAGGGTTTAGGGTTTAGGGTTTATGGTTACTTAGAACCTTACATATAGCTACCCATGAACCTCCAAGTAGGGGGGCCCCAAGCCGGATGTAGAGGCCCCCCAAAAAAGATGACGGACGAGGCTGAGAACGGAAGGCGCAGCACAGCCCAGATAGGGTTTAGGGTTTGGGTTTAGGGTTTAGGGTTTAGGGTTTAGGGTTTAGGGTTTAGGGTTTAGGGTTTAGGGTTTAGGGTTTAGGGTTTAGGGTTTAGGGTTTAGGGTTTAGGGTTTAGGGTTTAGGACGCACAAAGGGCTGGTAAGGGCCGCCGGGCCTCGGGGTGAGCTATCTAGGTGTTTATGTAGGGGTTAGGGTTGAGGGTTGAGGGCCTGAAGCTGAGATTGGGTTTTGGCGCCCTGTCCGCTTCCTAGCCCCCACTCCCTCTCCCGCGCCGTGACTTCTTCAACGTACCCTAAACCCTAAACCCTAAACCCTAAACCCTAAACCCTAAACCCTAAACCCTAAACCCTAAACCCTTCTCCCACGGAGGCGAGAGCATCGTGGAGCAGCTCATGGAAGAGATCGAGGATCGCGGCAGAGGACGTCTCGCGATCTTTTTGGGGTTTGGAGGGTTTTGGGTTTGGAGGGTTTGGGTTTAGGGTTTAGGGTTTAGGGTTTAGGGTTTAGGGTGTAGGGTTCAGGGTTTAGGGTTTAGGGCTTAGGGTTTAGGGTTAGGGGTTTGGGGTTTGGGGTTTAGGGTTCAGGGTTTAGGGTTCAGGGTGTTGGGCTTCGGGTTCACGATTTCTTGAGAACCCATCGAACGCTAGGGGGGAGCACACATAGTTCTGTGTAACCCTATACATCACCTTCTATATCCCCTCTATATCAGCCTAGTCAGAAAGACATATGAGCCATCTTACATAAGCTTCCCCCCTTTCCCCCGGCAGCTCAATGTTAGAGCCCTGGTCAAGAAGTGATGGAGGGGATGGTTGACAGGTGGGCCTTTCAGGAACGAAAGGAGGGACCCGTATCAGGGACCTGA
>CAJNDS010002617.1:107500-122500 GCA_905221605.1 Symbiodinium natans
GTATGTATGTGTGTATATGTATGTGTATGTGTATATGTATATGTATATGTATATGTATATGTATATGTATATGTATATGTATATGTATATGTATCTGTACATGTATATGTATATGTAGATGTATATGTATATGTATATGTGTATGTGTATGTGTATGTGTATGTGTATGTGTATGTGTATGTGTATGTGTATGTGTATGTATGTGTATATGTATGTGTATGTGTATGTGTATATGTATGTGTATAAGTATATGTATGTGTATGTGTATGTGTATGTGTATGTGTATGTGTATGTGTATGTGTATGTGTGTATGTTTGTGTGCATGTGTGTATGTGTATGTATATGTGTATTGGATGTTTTTTCGAAACAAGAACCATAACGAACTCCTCTTAGCTTGGTAGGTTCTGTTGATTCGGAGGGAGGGACGAAGTTTCACTTTGACATTGAGAACCAGATGTTCCCCCTCTTAAAAAGAAGAGGCTCTCCTGTTTCGGGTTTCCATTCCTTGAATCACGTGGTCTTTTTTTCAGAGTAGGACCCTTGTTGCGAGAACTACCACGTCCCAAGCCGCACAGCCAGGCGGCTGTGGTTAGTGGGCCTGTCCAACTGTGGCTTTCTTCTTGCAGCCATGCCTCAGGCACCTCGGCTATCACTGGGCTTGGGTCTGTTTGTTCAGGAACTTGCTTGCATCTAGGGAACCATACTTACCCCTTAAACCCCCCAAATCCTGCACCAGCTGCCTCCTGAACCCTAAACTGTCTTATGGAAACTTAAGTTGGGTAGGGATGGGATTCAGGGTTGAGCGTTTGTGGTATTTAGGCTTTGGGTTTTGGGGTTGGTTAAGGGTCTAGGGCGAAGGGCTTAAGGGTTTAGGGCTTTAGGGTTGGGAGTTCAAGGTAACTCGAGCTTTCGGCCTGCGGTTGATGATAGAATAGGGGTTAAACCTGAAACCTTGATTCATCGGAACCAGAGTTATGACCACAGCTTTTCTAGTTTTTGGGATCCTGGCGGCAGTTGCAGTTGACCAGTTAACTCGCTAGGCTCCACGCACAAACCCCGTTCAGTCTTGATAGACTAAAAATGGGGAGGGATGCGTAGAGGCGTGCTTGGGGGCTTAGGCCACTCCTCAATGTTTGAATTTGGCAATACAAGAAGTCTAAACCTAAACCCTAAACCCTAAACCCTAAACCCTAAACCCTAAACCCTAAACCCTAAACCCTAAACCCTAAACCCTAAACCCTAAACCCTAAACCCTAAGCCCGAAACCCTAAACCCTACACCCCTAAACCCTAAACCCTAAACCCTAAACCCTAAACCCTAAAGTGAGCACAGAGAGCCCAAAACCCCTTAATTAAGAAATAGTCCTTAAACCATATAGGGATCCTTAGTATGATTGACCTTAAGTTGAGGGGTATTGGGCTCTTTATAAACCATATCGGGATCCTTAATACGATTTAAGGATATTCCTTAAGTCAAGGGTTTAGGGTTTAGGGTTTAGGGTTTTAGGGTTTTAGGGTTTAGGGTTTAGGGTTTTAGGGTTTAGGGTTTTAGGGTTTAGGGTTTAGGGTTTTATGGTTTAGGGTTTAGGGTTTAGGGTTAGGGTTTAGGGTTTAGGGTTTAGGGTTTAGGTTTTAGGGTTTAGGGTTTTAGGGTTTAGGGTTTAGGGTTTTAGGGTTTAGGGTTTAGGGTTTAGGGTTTAAAGTACTGCCGTCCCCCGTAACATGAGAAACCCTTTTAGAGGAATATGATTGTGCTAGGAGCCTATTGGTTTAGGGTCCCTCAAAAAGAGGTTCGAGAATATCAATATAAACCTTAAACCCTAAACCCTTAACCATTAAACCCTTAAACCTTGAAGCCAAGACAGAAACCCCACACCAAGAAACTCCAATACACCTTACTTAAGGAGTATTCCTTAAACCATGAACGAACCCTCTTGTATTTTAAGGAATATTCCTTAAACCATGAAGGAACCCTTTTATATTCTCAGGAATATTCTTAATTAAGGGGTATGGGAGTCCCTGGGCACCTAATGCCTAAACCCTAAACCCCAAACCCCAAACCCCAAACCCCAAACCCCAAACCCTAAACCCTAAACCTTAAACCGCTTTTTGCAGGCACCCCAATCTGCAATGGCCCTGGAGCTTCCGGTCCTCTTGCTGGTCTGGCCATGGCCCTGACCGCGCAGATCTTTGTAAGACAATCCGTGGAGAAGGCTTCAGGGTTTAGGGTTTAGGGCCCATCACGGTATAGCCCCAAACACCCTGAACTCTGCCGAAACCCTGAATTGAGGTTTCGGGTTTAGGGTTTGGGGTTGCCCGAGGTGCTGAAGGACCGCATGGACTGGGGGTCTACACCCTAAACCCTAAACCCTAACCTTAAAACCCTAAACCTTAAAACCCTAAACCTTAAAACCCTAAACCCAAAACCTTAAAACCCCAAACCCTAAACCTTAAAATCCTAAACCCTAAACCCTAAACCCTAAACCCTAAACCCTAAACCCTAAACCCTAAACCCTAAACCCTAAACCCTAAACCCTAAACCCTACACCCTCAACTAGGCTCTCTCCCCCCCCCCTTCCCCCCGTGTTCGCCTTGGAGGCCCTCCTTCGAAGGGAGGAGTCAACCGGCCGAAAGGTCGCCACTGCCCTGCTGCATCTCATCTGCGATGCCGTGCCGCAAGCCTCAACTTTGGGGGTTTAGGGTTTAGGGTTTATAGGGTTTAGGGGGCCCTCATCTTCAAGCAGATTATGAACGGGAAGGCAGTAAGGCTTGTTTAGCGTTGTTGCTGGGATTTTACAGGACATGCGGAGTAGGACGTGTCAGACACCCTCAACAACAGTGCCTGCATCTTGATGTGGTGTACGACGGTATACTCTGTATTACACTTCTCTAAAGTCAGGGTCCCTTTCGGGGTCCTTTTTAGAGAACTGACCATGAAACGGTCAATTAGAAAATGCCAGTGCTCTACTTGTACCCCCGAATGTTGTGCCCCTAAGAGGCTCCCCGGACTATCTTATACTACCTTAAGTGTCTTTAGAAGGTTCCCCAAAACCCAGTGCAAACTTTTAGGGCCCGAGGCAGAACCCATGATCCATCCCTAAACCCTAAGCCCTCGACCCCTAAACCCTCGACCCCTAACCCCTAGTCCGCAAGAGGGTTTAGGGTTGAGGGTTTAGGGTTTAAGGTTTCTGGTTTAGGGTTTAGGGTGTAGGGTTCATGCCAAGGATTGAGCTTGATGAGTCCTTCCGCTTGACGCACGACTCCAAGGAGCTGTCCGCCATTCTGCTGCGGGACAGGCGTGGCAGGGTTTAGGGTTTAGGGTTTAGGGTTTAGGGTTTAGGGTTTAGGGTTTAGGATCTAGGTTTCAAAGCTCTTGAACCCTAAAGACCGAAGCAGACCAGCTTGCGCCAGCGGACATTCAAGTACCTCAGTATAGGGTTTAGGGTTTAGGGTTTAGGGTTTAGGGTTTAGGGTTTAGGGTTACCACAATATGCGTGTGTCTTTGCTACAGCTGACAGTTCCTCTGCCCCGGCAGTGTAGAACGTACCCAAAGAGCCCAACCCTAAGTTACGTAATTTTAGAAGGATCCGTATATGGTCGAAGGTAAATCTCTTACCCAAAGCCGCAAACCCTGAACCCTAAACCCCCCTAAACCCTGAACCCTGAACCCTGAACCCTGAACCCTGAAGCCTGAACCCTAAACCCTAAACCCTAGACCCTAAACCCTAAAGGCCCGGCTCCACCCTCGCCGGCGTAAAGTTCTCCGACTTCACGGCGAGCCCGCTCGAGGCTGGAAGGACTTCTGTGCCTTACTGCCAGCTTAAATCCTTGGGTGTAGGGTTTAGGGTTTAGGGCTTGGGGTTTAGGGTTTAGGTTTTTTTTTTTTGTTTCTTGGGTTTGGGTTAGGGTTGTCAAGTGCTGTAGCTATCCAGAGACTCGAATAGCCCTTAACTAGGGAGAGTTCTTGACATGTTTAGACGTCCAAATATGTTTGAAGGATCATTCCTTAACTAAGAGATACTGTAGTCTGTGGCTAAAGGATGAGCAAAGGTGCCACAAGAACTGGGCTGGGTAAGCAATGACCCCAAGTGCGGCTAAGTTTGGGCCTCTGGGTTTGAAGGTTTCGGTTTGTCGGCTTTCGGGTTTAGGGTTTAGGGCTGCCCATGCTACAGCAGCAAAGCCCCCACTTGAGCGCCCCCTCCCCGCCCTCACCCCAAGCAAAAAAAAGCTAGGTGTCTGCCCAACTTCCCGTCAACCTAGAATCCCAGCACCCCGAAACTCAGAAGTGTATAAACCCACAGCCCTAGACCCCAAAAAATCCCGTTTAGGGTTCAGTGTTGCGGCTTCAGGGTGTATTGGGGGACGTCTAGGGTTGGGGGGTAAGTACCCAGTTTAGGGTTCGTTCACCTACCACAGGGTGTCGGGGGGCACCCACATCAAGGGAGGTTCGTGGACTCCCTGTACTTAGAGATTCAGGACTAGTCATAAGTCGGGTGTTAAGTATGGTAGCTGTACTCATCGCCCTGTTTAGGGTACTAAGGACCCTACTCATAACTGCCCTAAACCCCTAAACTCCTAAACTCCTAAACCCTAAACCCTACACCCTAAACCCTACGGCCCTACACCCTACTTAGAACTACCCATGAACCTCCAAGTACCCCCACGCAGGCCAGGCAGGCCTTGGCAAATCTGGATCAAGTCCCCTCGGTCCCCGGCGACCTGCGCAGCGCTGAGGAGGTGCGTTTAGGGTTTAGGGTTTAGGGTTTAGGGTTTAGGGTTTGGGGTTTAGGGTTTAGGGCTTAGGGTTTAGGGTTTGGGGTTTAGGGTTTAGGGCTTGGGGATCAGGGTTTAGGGTTTAGGGTTTGGGCAACGTACCCCCTTCGGAATACCCTTTAAGGAAAACTAAGGGGCATGGTAAAATCCTTCCTTATATTCTCCTGTTATAGGTCAAGGGGTATGGGTTCGGGGGTATGTTGAATGATTCTCAGACAGGAGGCCTTATGGAAGGTTGAGATTTAGCCCCAAAGTACTAAACCGCAAACCTTAAACTTCAAGCCCTAAACCCTAAACCCTAAACCCTAAACCCTAAACCCTAAACCCTAAACCCTAAACCCTAAACCCTAAATCTTACACTCATCAATGCACTTGGATCCGAGCTCCTGGCTGTCTTAAACCCTGAGCCCAACGGTTTAGGGTTTAGGGTTTAGGGTTTAGGGTTCGGTTGGGGCAAGGTCATGGCAAGTGCTTTCCACACGCGCTTGGTGGACAGCTGCTGCAGCAAGTTCCGCCCCTCCGCTCCTTTCGTAGTTTGCTGCTGTTTCGGGCCCTTAAACCCTAAGCCCACTGCTGAACCCCAAGCCCCCAACCCCAAACCCTGCACATCGGTCACATCCATATCAATGCTTCAGGCTCGTTCTTCCACCGCGTAGGTCGAACAACCCCGAACCCCCTCAACCCTTTTCCGTACGATGTAAGTTCGAAGGCGTGGTGAAAAAGCAGGGGTGAGAGGCCCTAGCGATCCTGCAGGGTTTCGGTCGCCCTAAACCCTAAACCCTAAACCCTAAACCCTAAACCCTAAACCCTAAACCCTAAACCCTAAACCCTAAACCCCAAACCCTAAACCCTAAACCCTGAACCCTGAACCCTGAACCCTGAACCCTAAACCCTAAACCCTAAACCCTAAACCCTAAACCCTAAACCCTAAACCCCAAGCCCTAGGAACGCCTCACCGGCCCTAGGAACGGTCAGGTTTGGGGATCACCCTCTTCGGAAGTTCAGGGGTAGAAGGCGGGATCCCTCGAAGAGACAAAGAACCCCTGTATACACCATATATAGCCCCTATATACCTAAGTAGCCCCTAAGTTCCCCTCAAAGAACCCCCTACGGTCCCTCTTCAGAAGCCAGGAGGACGCTTATGTTTTGGCCCTGCAGATCTCTGGCCCTGATCCCTCCCTTCAAGTCAGTCAGCCCAAGTCCCTCTAAACCCGAAACACGCTGAAGCCTAAACCCTAAACCCTAAACCCTAAACCCTAAACCCTAAACCCTAAACCCTAAACCCTAAACCCTAAACCCTAAACCCTAAACCCTAAACCCTAAACCCTAAACCCTAAACCCTAAACCCTAAACCCCTAAACCCTAACCCCCACCCTAAACCCTAAACCCTAAACCCTAACCTAAACCCTAAACCCTAACCTAAACCCTAAACCCTAAACCCTAAACCCTAAACCCTAAACCCTAAACCCTAAACCCTAACCCTAAACCCTAAACCCTAAACCCCTAACCCTAAAAACCCTAAAAAAACCTAAAACCTAAAACTAAACTAACCCTAAACTAACCTCCTAAAACTAAACCTAAACCCTAAACCCTAAACCCTAAACCCTAAAAACCCTAAACCCTAAACCCTAAACCCTAAACCCTAAACCCTAAACCCTAAACCCTAAACCCTAAACCCTAAACCCTAAACCCTAAACCCTAAACCCTAAACCCTAAACCCTAAACCCTAAACCCTAAACCCTAAACCCTAAACCCTACCCGAACCCTAAACCCTAAACCCTAAACCCGAAACCGAAACTGCCAGCGAAGGCACCGAGGTCTTCCATGTCAAGTATCGCAAGGCCTTGGGGGGGCGTTTCTCCAAACCTTAAACACCGAACTCTAAACCCTACAGTAAACTCCAAAAAGTTGGAACATCCTTCTGCCCATACACCAAAAGTGATACTGAAGGGAATCCCGGCTCTAACCGTCCTTAATCCATGTTCCAACTTTCTGGAGTTTGCTGTAAGGTCTTCAGCTCAGTGCTTAGGAGGGGCTTGTCCCTGAAGCCGTCTTAGGGAGGGTTTCGGGCTTCTCGCGAGTGGTTCCGACAATAGTGACTACCCAGAGACTCCAAAACCCCTTAATATACCTGAAATCATATTAGGGTTCCTATGATAACTTAAGGGATATTCCTTAATTAAGGGGTTTTGGAGTCTCTGGGTATGAAGATGGGACCCTCATTCAATGAGTCGAACTGAGCCCGGGGAGCCGTAGACCCTGAAGGGGTTCAGGGCTTAGGGCTTAGGGTTAGGTTTAGGGTTTAGGGTTTAGGGTTCAGGGTTTAGGGTTTAGGGTTTGGGGTGTAGGTTTAGGGTTTAGTGGGAGACGTAGTGCATTCCCTGAATGGGTATTTGGGCTCTCTGCAAAGCAGCCAGAGGCAAAGAGCCACTGCGTCACGGGATTATCTTGCGGCTACATTCAACCCTAAACTCCCAACTTCCCTAAACCCTAAGCCCTGTACATAATCCCTAAACCCTGAGCCCCAAAACCCCAAAGCCCCCAAAGCCCCAAAGCCCCAAAGCCCCAAAGCCCCAAAGCCCCAAAGCCCCAAAACCCCAAAACCCCAAAACCCCAAAACCCCAAAACCCCAAAACCCCAAAACCCCAAAACCCCAAAACCCCAAAACCCCAAACCCTAAACCCTAAACCCAAACCCTAAATGCTTCAATCCTGGATAGGGCTTTGGGTGCTGGGGTCCCAGGCCTCAGAGATTCTTCAGGGAACAACGGGGGTTCAGGGTTTGGGGTTTAGGGTTTAGGGTTTGGGGGTTTAGGGTTTAGGGTTTTGGGGTTTAGGGTTTAGGGTTCGGGCTCTAAAGCACCCTTCGAAGGCTCCCTTAGTCCTGCTGGTGTATGGAGGTTTCCTAAAGTGTGGGTACTCTTTTCGGGGGAGGCCCTTCCGCTGCGAACATGGTCTTTTGGGAAGTCCATTAGGGGGACCTCAATGTTAGGAAAGCTCCATTTCTAGCCCTGAAACCCGAAACCCGAAACCCGAAACCCTAAACCCTAAACCCTAAACCCTAAACCCTAAACCCTATACCCTAAACCCTAAACCCTAAACCCTGTACCTTCGACAACTCCTGTGTTCCAGAGGCTCTAAGGTTGATCTGGAAGTCCACACAATGCCCGGTTCAACCCATCGAAATTTTCTCAAGGACCCCCCAAGCCCTCGGCTTAGGGTTTAGGGTTTAGGGTTTAGGGTTTAGGGTTTAGGGTTTAGGGTTTAGGGTTAGGGTTTAGGGTTTAGGGTTTAGGCCCCTCCCCCCTTCTGCCCCCCGTCTAGGCCCATAGTCTATGGCACCCTAGGCTCTCTAATGCGGGCTGAGGGTCTAGGAGAACGGGTGCCTCAGTGTGCACAGGCCGACGGCGATCTGTACCATTTGCTGGGCCTGCGGGACTTCACGGATCAGAAGTCGTTGGCGCGGGAGCGTCTCTCTCCATGCCAAAATGAACTCGTTCTTTTGAGGGGTTGATGTAGTCATGCCCCTGTCTGCCCCACAGAGCGCTTAAGACGGCCTAGTTAAGGAATAGACCTTAAACTAGTACAGGGATCCTTCGCATGATTTAAGGTACACTCCTTGATGAAGGGGTATTGGGCCTTTTTGGGCAAGTCGTCTGCACGTTACTGCAGGCCGCACGATCATGCGGAGTCGACAGAACTTTAGCTTAAGCCCCAGAACCTACATCTAAAGTGATTTCAGAACTTGTAGTTTAAGCCCCCCCCCCCCCCCAAAAAAAAAAGAGAAAAGACATCTCAACCCCCACGCACTCTCTTAGTAGTAGAGTAGGTAACCTTTAGCCATTTTGGGAAGGTTAACCTTTAGTTCCCCTAGGTACTTGGCAACTAAGCTCTTTCCGGGACCCCTTAAAAGGGAACCCTTCTTAAACCTCTTCTGGCTCTCTTGAACAGGGACCTTATTCAGAGGGTCTTTATCCCCAAGAGTCCCCTTAATCCTATCCCCTACACTAATATAGGGGTCGGAATAATTACTAAGAGTATTCCCTTATGGTCCCTCTATAATTCTACTCTAGCAACCCCCAAAACCGTATTCTAATTATTAAGGCCCCTATAGTAGACCCTAAACCCTAAACCTTCAACTCCCCTACTCTTCTGGTGAGGAGCAGCACATCAGCCTTGAGACAGCTCCGGCGCCGGCGACGGGTGACTGGAGCACGTGAGGGCTTTGGAGCGTTGAGGGCCGCAGGGTACGGCATTACAGGGAAAGTCCTAAACCCTGAACCCTAAACCCCAAACCCTAAACCCTAAACGCTAAACCCTGAACCGTGAAACCTGAACTCTAAACCCTAAACCCTGAACTCTTTGATAAAGAAGCCGGAATGTTCTGAATGCCTCATTAACGATATGGAGGTCCCCATTATTGACCAAGGTACCTTCCCCAAAAGCCCAACACCCTTATCTAAGGAATAGACCTTAAATCCATATAGGGACTTCGGATGTTCCCCCTTTATACTAACAGTTCGACTATAGCAGGGGGCGCTAGAATCCCCATTATGGTCTGTGAGCATAAGGAAGAACATCCCAAATAGGGACCCTTTTTATGACTATATAAACCCTAAACCCTAAACCCTAAACCCTAAACCCTAAACCCTAAACCCTAAACCCTAAACCCTAAACCCTAAACCCTAAACCCTAAACCCTAACCTAAACCCTAAACCCTAAACCCTAAACCCTAAACCCTAAACCCTAAACCCTAAAACCTAAACCCTAAACCCTAAACCCTAAACCCTAAACCCTAAACCCTAAACCCTAAACCCTAAACCCTAAACCCTAAACCCTAAACCCTACACACTCCATTAGCCCGATAAACCCTACACCCTTCTTGAGGGTTGTAAGGGCTCTTGGGGTTCCTCAACTCAGGGGTTTTGGTGGAGGGAGTTGGGCCTGGCACTTGAGAGGTGCCGTAGTATGTGTCAAACTGGGTTTAGGGTTTAGGGTTTAGGGTTTTGGGTTTTGGGGCTTAAGGTTTCCCTTCCTCCCCTCCCACTCCCCCCTCCTCCCGTGGTGTGCTTGTGGGCTGGTTTTAGGTTTTCGGGGCTAGGGTGTAGGACTTCCGGTTTGGGGCTGTAAGGGTTTAAGGGCTTTCGGGCTCAGGGTCTCAGGGCTAAGGGTTTTAAGGCTTTAGGGCTTGCAGGGCTTCAGGTCTTGGGGCCCTTCAAAGCGTTACATGATACCCTAATTCCCTACGAAGATCAGCCTGAGCTTTTGCGCGCGCCAACTTGAGCACTAGAAGCAGTTGAAACCCCAAACAGCAATCTTCAGCTGCTCCGTAAGATCTCTGACCCTAAACCTAAACCCTCAACCCTCAACCCTCAACCCTCAACCCTAAACCCTAAACCCCAAACTGAATCCCTAAACTCTTTCTCTTCGGAACTCCTCTCTTTTGAGTCTTGGCCCAAACCCGAAACCCTCGAGCCCTCTTTGCCCAACGGCCCAATCGGCCGGACAGGTTCAGAGTGCCTACTTGGAGGTTCATGAGTTTAGGGTTTAGGGTTTTTAGGAAAAGGAATTAGGGTTTAGGGTTTAGGGTTTAGGGTTTTTAGGAAAAGGAATTAGGGTTTAGGGTTTAGGGCTTACTTGGAGATTCATGGGTAGCTATGAGTAGGGCTATCATTGTGGTGTACTTACAGCCCTATTATTTAGGGTACTTATAACGCTACTCATAACTACCCAAATGAACCTCTCCCCAAGATTTTTTGTTTTTTTCCCTTAATGTCGTTTTTTTGCCCTGCCTCACCCATCTAAGGGTCTTCAGTCCGCTTAGACTGGGGCTGTTCAGGGTTTAGGTTTAGGGGGGGCCCCAAACCCTCAGCCCTAACCCCTAACCCCTAAACCCTAAACTAAACCCCCACCCAGGCCAGCCCGACCCACCTGGTCCAGCCGGCTCTTCTTCTGCCTCGCGGCACTTCGCCGGCTGTTGCGGGGTACAGAATGGGGCGAGGGTTTAAGGCTAGGGGGGGCTCCTATATTGGGATGTTCCCTCCTTATACTAGCAGTCCTTAATGGGGATTATAATAGGGGGTACTAGAATTCCTGAAGGACTTTGTATAAGGGGGAAAATCCCAAGTCCATGAAAACCCATGGGAAAATTAAGCCCCCTTTTGTATTGAAGGTTTAGGGTTTTGGGTTTAGGCTTTAGGGTTTAGGGTTTAGGTTCTCAGGGCAGAGCTGAAGTCGTGATACGGAACCCATCTGCTCTTCCTGGGCTCATAGGGCGCCTGAACACCCAAAGCAGCCCAGAAATGGCATGTCTATTTATACGTATACACATACATACACATATGGGTGGTTGTCAAATTATGGCACCTTTTTGGATCCCTGTTGTAATGCGGCACCTACAATTTACGGTACCCCAAAAGGGATCAGAATTTTGACAACCGCACATATACAAACGGACCATGCACACACATAACGTTAGAGGCATGTAGGCTTTAGGTTGAGAAGGACCTAGGCAATTTTCGCTCTGGGCAATCCCAACCCGCCCCCCCCCCCCCCCCTCCCTCTTTCCTCCCGAGTGTGGGTCACCATATAGCAGCTCTTTATTATTGGGTTCTAGGCCATGATTGGGTATTTGGTGGGACGGGCTGCGGGTATTTTGGGGGTCCAGGTGTTCCTCCTTTAGGAACCTCAAGCCTAAACCCCAAGCCTTAACCTTCTAAGACCTATAAAAGCCTCCAAACCCTAAACCCTAAACCCTGAACCCTGAACCCTAAACCTTAAACCCTAAACCCCAACCCCAAACTCTAAACCCTAGACCCAAACCTTTAGACCTAACGCCGAAAGCAGTGATTTGACTAACTCAACAATGAAAGAGGGCAGCGAACCCCGTTTCGCACTTACGCAAGATTAAGATCGAAACCCAAAACCCTAATCTCTCAAAATCCCAAACCCTAGAAGCCCTAAGCCCCCAAAAGCCCTAACAAACCCCAGACCCCAAAACCGTAAACCCTTAAAAACCCCTAAGGCGCCCAAAACACCCCAAAAAACCCAGACCCTCAACCGTAAACCCTAAAAGCCCCAAAGCCTCCAAAAAGGCAAAACCTTACACCCACTTATAGCCACCCCAACCCTAAACCCGAAACCCTAAACCCTAAAGTCTAAACACTGAACCCTAAACCCTAAACCCCCCAAAACCCGCAAAGCCCGAGACACGAACCCTGAACCCCCCAAATTCGGGCCCCCAGAGCCTTCAAGGTACGAGCCCTAAACCCTAAACCCTAAACCCTAAACCCTAAACCCTAAACCCTAAACCCTAAACCCTAAACCCTAAACCCTAAACCCTAAACCCTAAACCCTAAACCCTAAACCCGAAACCCGAAACTTCAAGGTACGAGCTTCAAAACTCCGACTTGGCGGCCGAGGGCCTCTCACAGGGACAGGACGTTCGCGCCGTTTCAGGGGTCTTTGGGGTTGTAGGGTTTCGGGTATTTGGGCAATTGGGTGTTTAGGTTTTTTTCGGTAGTCTTTGGGGTTTTGGGAGCCTTGGGGGGGTTTGGGGTATTTTGGGCCTTCGGGGTGTTAGGGTCTTTTTTTGGGGTTTTTGGTCTGAGGGTAGTTTCAGTTTCATGGGCCACTAACGTGGTCCTTAACCTCCTTTAAAGGGTTACCGGGCACCGTTTTAAGGCCCCATACTAAGGGTCCATGTAGCTACCCTAAGAATTGGGGCCTTTGGGGTTTTGGGGCTGTTTGGGGTCTTGGGGGTCTTTGGGGTCTTATATAGGGGTGTTAGGCGTTTTAGGGGCTTTAGGGATTTATGGGCTTTAGGGCTAAGGGGCTTTAGGGGCTTGAGGGGGTTTCAGGGGGCTTTAGAAGAAGTTCTAGGGGTTTACTGGGTTTAGAGTTTAGGACTTTTAGGGTTTTGGGTTTAAGAATTGAATGTAAAGACTTTAGGCTTTAGGTTTTGAGGTTGTAGTGTGTAGGGCAAAGGGTTCTTGGTTCCGTTTTCGGGTTCAAGGTTTAGGGTGTGCTTGCTGGCCGTGTCTTGCACAGGACATGTCAACAGCACGCACCGTGCTTCTTTATCTCAACGAAGATGGAATTGTCGAGTCTGCATCCATGGCAGCAGCTTGCGGCTAGCACGCAGCAAGCCCCATGATTAAGGGTCGGCAGGAGGGCATAGGGCGCCCTAAACCCTAAACCCGAAACCCTAAACCCTAAACCCTAAACCCTAAACCCTAAACCCTAAACCCTAAACCCTAAACCCCAAACCCCAAACCCTAAACCCTAAACCCTAAATCCTGAGCCCTAAACCCTGAGCCCTAAACCCTAAACCCTAAACCCTAAACCCTAAACCCTAAACCCTAAACCCTAAACCCTAAACCCTAAACCCTAAACCCCTAAACCCTAAACCCCTAAACCCCTAAACCCCTAAACCCTAAACCCTAAACCCTAAACCCTAGACCCCTTTATATTGGAAGGCTCAGGTTCCTGGCTTGAGCTTGGACCCTGAACAGAACCAACCTAAGCCCCAAATCTCTGGAAACCCCCTTTTGTGTAGGGATAAGAAGAGTTACCATACTTATAACACCCTGCTTCTAGCTACCCAGGAACCTCCAAGGAAGCCTAAACCTTTGACCCTAAACCCTAAACTCAAAACCCTAGACCCTGAAGCCCTTAATCCTATTCCTTACTGAAGGGGTACTGTAGGGATCCCTCTGCCCAGGTGTGCTGGGCGTCGGCCTGCCAGACCTGCTTCCGGGTCCGGGTGCAACGTTGCTCCAGGAGTTCGGGTTTAGGGTTGAGGGTTTAGGGTTTAGGGTTTTAGGTCAGGGTTTAGGATGTGGGGTTTAGGGTCTCGTCGCGCAACAACACTGAGACGTATGTGTGTGTGTGGGGCATATAGCAAAGGCTGGTGGTCAAGCACCCAGAAACCAGGAATGGCATTATAGTTCTTGCGAAGTCTACCCCACTTTACGCCTTTCGGTTTCGTGGGTTTTGCCCTAAATTTCTACTTTATCAAGTGGGCCGGTGTTAGATGCTAAATAGCGGAAGCACCCTGAGCCCGCAACCGTGAAGCCCCGAAACCCTAAGAACCCAAAAACCCTTCACTTTCCAAACCCTAAAGCTACAATCCTTAAACTCTAAACCCTAAGCACTAAACCCTGAACCCAAAACCCAATACCCCTAAACCCTAAACCCTAAACCCTAAACCCTAAACCCTAAACCCTAAACCCTAAACCCTAAACCCTAAACCCTAAACCCTAAACCCTAAACCTCGTCACGTTCCCAAGCCTCTGCAGGAGTACCGTGCCAAGGAGAGGGCGAAGCTCGCGCGCCCGCGGGTTTCTTCCCAGCCCGCGCAGCGCTTCCGTGAGATGCTTGCCGGGTTGCGGAATTGGGGCTCAGGGTTTAGGGTTTCGGGTTTAGGGTTTAGGGTCTAGGGTTTAGGGTTAGGCTTTAGGCTTTAGGCTTTAGGCTTCAGGCTTTAGGCTTTGAGGTTTAGGGTTTGGGGTTTAGGGTTTCGTGTTTTGGATGTTGTCACCGTGTTGTTCTATGGTCTCCCATCATGGGGTGCCTTCGGGAATAGATTCCGCCTTGACTCATAGGGTGCTTATGGGGAGGGGGCCACGAAACCACCCCAAACGCGTACGCCTCGCGGAATCACCCCTCCCCCCACAGGGACTCTAATTTACATCTTCGTTGGGGACCCTGAACTTTGAACCCTTACGCCTTAAACACCTTGAAATCCTTCGTGAACCTGTAAGCCCTTCAGCCCGAGAGCCTTTAAACCCTATGGCTGTTCCCTGTTCCCTAAACCCTAAACTCTAAACCCTAAACCCTAAACCCTAAACCCTACACCCTAAACCCTAAACCAAAAGCCCAAAACCATCATCCCGCGGTGCGAAGTTCACGGCAGCTTGCGGTGTACGGGTGTCGACCTAAACCCTAAGCCCTAAACCCTAAACCTTTACAAAAGAGCTCAAAATAAACTCCGAACATGAAGGCTGAATCTTAACCCTTAACCCCAGAACCCTAAAGCCCTAAAGCCTGAACCCTAAACCCTAAAACCCATAAAGCCTAAGAACCCACAAAGCTGAGGATGCAAGTGCAGTGGAGCCCTGGCACGGTCGAGCTGGTCGAGGTCATCGTGGAGGTCGCCGAGGGGCTTACGGGTTACTAGCTGGGAGGTTGAAGGGCTTGAGGGATTCGGGTTTAGGGTGTGTGTGTGT
>CAJNDS010002617.1:127500-135000 GCA_905221605.1 Symbiodinium natans
CTAAGCCCTCAACCCTCAACCCCTAAATCCCCAAGCTTCAGGGCCAACAGCAGGGAGTGTGCCCACTCGACCCTCCACTAAAATCAGAACCCGCCACCTCTTGAGGCCGTGAGGTTTGCGGTTTTTGTGACCCCAGTTTGGTGGGTTCTGTTTGCTTAACCCCACCCTGATTCCCTGAACCCTAAAACCTGAAATTTAGGATTTAGGGTTTTCGGGTTTCGGGTT
Organism: Symbiodinium natans; assembly: GCA_905221605.1. Lineage (NCBI taxonomy): Eukaryota > Dinophyceae > Suessiales > Symbiodiniaceae > Symbiodinium > Symbiodinium natans. The sequence goes on from CAJNDS010002617.1 coordinate 127,726, forward strand.
TCGGGTTTCGGGTTTCGGGTTTCGGGTTTCTTGAAACCCTTAGCCCAAAGTCTTAAGCCCTACAATTTAGGGTAGAGCTGGTTGTGTTTCCTGGCCTTGTTTCGGAGCGACCGCATGGAGCCCTCAAGCCCGGAACCTTAAGCCCCCAAAACCCCCCCAACCCCCCCCAAACCCCCCCAAACCCCCCCAAACCCCCCGAAACCCCCCCAAACCCCCCCAACCCCCCCAAACCCCCAAACTCACCAAAACTCCCCAAAACCTCCCCAAAGCCCCCCAAAACTCCTCCCCAAAACTCCGCAAAACCCCCCAAAACCCCCAAACCCCCTCAACCCCCAAACCCCGAAACCCCGAGGAGAAGTCACCCCTTCCAAGTCGGAGCTCGCCCGGGCAGAAGCACGAGCCATCATCGAAGGTCCCGTCTGTCAGGGTTTAGGGTTGAGGGTTGAGGGTTTAGGGTTTAGCGGAGGATCTTGTGAACTCAATACCCCTTGACTGCGTGAAGGTTCCTGGGTAGTTGTAAGTAGTGTGATAAAGTACCCTAAACAGGGTTAGAAGTTTCGCCACCATACTTAGAACCCACTTATAGCTACCCATGAACCTCCACGTAAGGACAACTAAACATTCGAAGTGGTATTTCTTGAGGGGGCATTTGGGATGGGGGATCTTCCTCCCACAGGGGCCTCCTGGATACTCAACCTTGTAACCCAAGACCCCAAACCCTAGGCCCTAATCGCCCTTAAGCGCTAAGCTCCCCACCCTAAACCCGAAACCCTAAACCCTAAACCCTAAGCCCTAAGCCCTAAGCCCTAAGCCCGAAGTCCTAGAAGCCCTAGGGTTCGTCCTCGGTTAGTTATGGAAGCCTTGTTGTGGATTCTGTCGAAGGATGGGGTCAACCACAGGCTTTGCTGGGGTTGATTTGGAAAGAGAGTAATATGTGTACACTTTCTCAACTAAGAAAATTTGCAAAGAAACACATTCAAATACTGAAAACATACTCAAATAAGTGAATAAATAAATAGATAAATAAGAATCAATAAACACATAAGAACCAACACATAAATAATCGTAAAATCAGTAACGGTTTTTCTATTTTCTATATATACATATATATATATACATCTATATATACACAGAGTGCATAGTAAGTGCATATATATGTACATGTATATAGGTTCTTCATCCCTCACTCTCTATGCTACATCAATATGTAATGCTCTATGATCCAGGTCCCGGGCGTTTTTTTGCTTAACGTTGGCCCTGGCTTGTTTTCCTTGGTAGCGTTGGCCCCAGGTCTCCTGGTCCTCTGGTCCTCTGGTCCTCTGGTCCCCTGGCCCTCTGGTCCTCGGGCCCTCTGGTTCTCTGGTCCTCTGGTCCTCTGGTCCCTTGGTCCTCTGGTCCCTTGGTCCTCTGGTCCCGTGGTTCCCGTGTTTTTTGGTATCCCGAAAATCGCTCAATCCCGAAAAATCTCCACAATCCCTAAGCTGATGCATGAAGTTTAAAGCCCTGAGCCCTAAACCGGGCACGATGGGAACCATGTCCAGCGCCGAGGCCGGAAGGTAGAAGGCAATGCCGGGGACACCGGGAGATCGGGGTTAGGGTTTAGGGTTTAGGGTTTAGCCGGCCTCCGTGACCAATTGAAGGATGGCGGCTCGAAGCCGAGAGGCCCGACCAGACAGCCATCCCGTGCACGACACGGGGGGGATGCTTGCTAAGGCAAGACGCCGATACCCCCAACCCCAAGCTCCCCGCACTTCCTTAAGCCCTAAACCCTAAATTCCCTAAACTCTCTAAACCAGCCGCCCTAAACCCCAAAACCCTAAAACCCCCCAAGTGCGTTGGCAGGAAAGCTTGGAAGGGACAAGGAGCCGCAGGGTGCTGCTGGCTGGTTTTCTGAGCTGGTGGGGGTTTAGGGTTAGGGTTTAGGGTAGGGGGTTTGTAGTTTGTAGGGTTTAGGGTAGGGGGTTTGTAGGGTTCCGGGCTTTAGGGAGTTTAGGATACAGGGCTTCGGGTTTCGGGTTTCGAGTTTAGGGTTTAGGATACAGGGCTTCGGGTTTCGGGTTTAGGGAATTAGGCAGCTTAGGGCTTTTGTAGGTTTTGGCGTTCAGGGTTGAGGGCGATTGCATGTAGGTTTCTCGAAGTGATCCACAAAACCCGAAACCCAAAACCCTAAACTCAACTCCTCGGTTCTTCGTAGGGAATTCGGGAGCTATGGGGCCCCCCTATAAGCCAACCTATATATATATATATATACTTATCTTTATATGTTTACATATATAAATATTTATATACTTATTATATTTATATTTATATTTATATTTCTATTTATATTTATATGCATATGTATATGTATATGTGTATATGTATATGTATATGTATATGTATATGTATATGTATATGTATATGCATATTTATATTTGTATTTGTTTTTGTACTTGTATTGGTATTTGTATTTGTATTTATATTTATATTTACATTTATATTTACATTTAGTTAACGGCTAATGGCTTCGTCGTCGAGCATTAGTTTTTCGCGGACAAGCATCAACATGTCGTGGACAAGCACCAACAGTTCGTGGACGAGCACCAACGTTTCATAATGTTATGGGATCCCCAAACCCTCAACCCGAAACCCTAAACCCCACACCCTAAACCCTAAACCCTAAACCCGAAACCCCTAACCCCTAACCCCTAAACCCTAAACCCTAAACCCTCAACCCTCAACCCCAAACCCCAAACCCCAAACCCTAGGTGCCGACCTCGTGGACGACCTCAAGGATGCTCTGAGCCTGACCCCAAGTTTAGGGTTTAGGGTTTAGGATTTAGGGTTTAGGGTTTCGGGTTTAGGGTTTGGGGTTTAGGGTTTAGGGTTTAGGATTTAGGGTTTAGGGTCTCGGGTTTAGGGTTTGGGGTTTAGGGTTTCGGGTGTAGGGTTTGGGGTTTAGGGTTTGGGGTTTAGGGTTTGGGGTTTCGGGTTTGCTGGCTTTGCTGCGGTTTATTCGGAGAACATCTGGTTCAAAGGTTTTCATCCCTGTGTAACGCTGTATCACCCATGGAAATTTATTCTTTGTGGGCCCCCTAAATCCACCTCGGTTTAGGTTTAATTAAGTAATTTGGTACTGTAGTTAACCAGTTAACCAGTAGCTATGAGCCTTCCCATGTTTGCTAGTAGTGGCTATGGCTCTTGAGGGTGTAGAATTCGAGTTGGAGGTTTCTAGGGTTTGGGAGGGTTCAGTCAGTGTTTCAAGGGTCTAGGGTTTGGGTTTAGGGCAAATGTTCTAGGAGGATTTCGTGGGCTGAGGGTGTGGGATTTAGACAGGTTTAGGGCTTTGAGGGATTTCTGATTTTGGAGTTGAGGGTTTAGGGTCGGCGCCGTGCAAGCTCAGTGTTCCCAAGCTCCGTTCATGAAAGAACATCCTTTCAACTTGGCTACTTTCAAGAGCAATGAAAGGGTGGGTTTCTATCGAAGACAATACGTGAGGTACGGATGCCATTTTGCAATGGGTAGAGGTGGGTATGACTGCACAGTACGAAGGGCACTGTGCGGAGGTACGGGCAAGGGGTACGGGTGGTACGGTCGAGGGGTACGGTTTAGGGGTACGGGTGCGGTACGTGTACCCCACAGACTGTACCACGTACCCGTACCAAAATTAGCGTGACATTTCCACGATTAAGCGTGACAATGTCACGCTAAATCGTGGAAATGTCACGCTAAATTTGGTTCGGGGACATGGTACGGTCCTTGGGGTACGCGTACCGTCCCCATACCCCTAACCCGTACCCCTGAACCGTACCACTCGAACCTCCGTACCGTACCCCCCGTACTTGAACCCATCTCTCGTGCCCCTTTTGGGCCCCCTCGATAGAGCATTACTCTTTAAAATTGATAACTTTCAACTCAGAAAGAGGGTTGAGGGCTGCGGCCAATGCCAAAGCCGTGTGACGAGGACAAGGGCCATAACCCTAAACCCTAAACCTTACACCCAGAGCCTCAAACCCTCAACACTACACCCTAAACCCCAAACCCTGAACCCCAAACCCTAGACCCTAAACCCTAAACCCTAAACTCGAAAATACTTTTTCGTGAGACCTGGATCAGGTGGTTTTTTCTCGGCCATCGGCACGCGGGTGACCCTGGCCGTGGCTCCCAGTGAGGCAGGGGCCTTTCAAGCTTAGGGTTCAGGCTTTGGGGTTTGGGGTCTAGGGTTTAGGGTTTAGGGGTATTTCAGGTTTAAGGTGGTCCTTCAAGGATTTGCATTGTTTGCGCAGGGATTGGGGTTCTAGGCGCAGGGTTTGAAACCTTACGTTTTCGGTTTTGGCCTCACACCCTGCTCCCGGGTTAGGGTTTAGGGTTCAAACCCTAAACCCTAAACCCTAACCCTAAACCCTAAACCCAAACCCTAAACCCTAAACCCTAAACCCGAAACTGGTCCAGGGCCCTTCTGTGTTCCCCTGCACAGGCTGGGCAGAGCTTGCCAGCGGCCGCCTCTCGCAGCAAGAAAAAAGCCTGAGGTGTAGGGTTTGGGGTTTAGGGTTTAGGGTTTAGGGTTTAGGGAAGCTGTGCTTCGGGATTTCCCTTCTTTCCTTACAAGGGCAAAACATTTTCAAAGGGTTTAAGGCACAACCTGGTAAAATGTAAACCATGAATGTTAGAGCTGCGCTAGCTGTGTTAGTGATTTTTGGTTCCTCCAGTTTGTTCTTCGAGATCTTTCTCCAATTTCATGTCTTCAATGTACTTAAACCTCCTTTTCTCCATGCTTTCAGTTTTTCTTGCGTTTGTTTCCTTTGCCACAAGACCAGAAACGCCTCTACAACCCTAGTTACTTCTTTTAAGCCTTCTAAAGCCCTAGTTGTAGGAACGGGGTTGCAGGGGGAGGGCGACCAATAAGCAAAGTGAGTCTCAGAGAGAAGTCCGGGACTCTCAGTATCTCCACAACACGAGGAACCCTAAATCCTGAGCCCTACTGTCCAAGAAGTTCCAAGGGTTTAGGGTTTAGGTTTTAGGGTTTAGGAGGGTGAAGCCGTGGCAAGAAGGCGGATCCACAGGGGGCATCTGGGAGGTGGTCATCTGGGGCGGGAATATGGGAAGGGCCACCTGGCAGGGGGCTGCGGGGAGGGCGGGGGGGGATCTCTGCCTTTGTTTGTGTTGGTTTTTTCATGTTTAACAGAACTTTGTGTCGCTTTGGAGATGCAAAAGTTGGGGTTAGGGTCTTTTTGTTCTCCTTTCGGGGCAGTTTTCTTTTTTTCATTCCTCCACGCTACCCTGCTTCGACCCTTAGCTCTGGAGCAGGGTAGCGTGGGCTGCGGCTACATCTTGCGCTCTTAAGGACTGTAGTATAAGGGAACATCCCCAAACTACATCGCTAAGTTACATCAAGCGAGCCGTGTGGGTAGGGCTTGGTTGCATAGGTGTTCAGTTCAGAGGACTGTTGTCAGGAACACGACCTTCTCGAAGCTGGGAGTTGGGTTTAGGGTTTAGGGTTTAGGGTGTAGGGCGCAGGGTTTAGGGTTTAGGGTTTAGGGTTTTAGGGTTTAGGGTGTAGGGTTTAGGGTTTAAGGTTTAGGGTTTAGTATGTCAAAGGCAGCGACGTGTAATCCATGCTTGTTCCACTTCGTAGGAACCTGGGGTTAGGGTTTCGTGTTTAGCCGGCACGCATGAGCGCCATTGAACACCTTCGCTTCTTGGCCAGCTGTTGGTTCAAGTGTACAGAACGCGGATGAGGCAGCACCAGTGGTTCGGCGCAGCACCAATAGTTCAGAATCTGCTCCCAGGATAGGGTATCCAGGCAGCGAGCTTTGGAAGGACCCTTTCGTGAGCTACCGCTAGCCGTTAGCAGCAGCAATGCGTAGGGCAGTCATGAGTTTCGGACACTATGTGGAGGCCGGAAGTGGGTTCAGAAATCATGACGCTGCACCGAGCTCCACATCGCCTCATTCACCCTATCTGGCGTATACTTCCGCGATGGTTGGGATTTTAGGGTTTAGGGTTTAGGGTTTAGGGTTTAGGGCAGGGTTGAAAGCAAATGTCCATTCCATCTAGGATTCATAGGCGTCTCTTGGGCGGTGAAGCAGTCCTGGCCATGAACTGGGACAATATCTTCGAGGCCCCGTGTGCTGTTGTCTTTGGCTGTTGTTTAGGCTTTACTTGGAGGTTCATGGGTAGCTACAAGTGGGATTATCAGGATGGTAACTATACTTACAACCATACTTGGGGTACTTCTAACCCTGCTGATATCTACCCGTGAACCCCCAAGTAGCAGGATTTAGTTTCTAGTTTCCTTGCAGACATTGTCCCGAAGCCCTAAACTCCTTGTTTCATCTCGACAGTCGCACAATGAATGGCAGGTCCTGTATGCTTTCTTCGTTAAGCCAAATGGGCCTTGATGAAGGTACTGTACCTGAGACTTGCTGGGAGTTCGTCATTCTGAAATAAGCAATATTCCTGAACTGAGAGGTTATTGACCTCTCTGGGGACCTTAGAGCGGAACTCTTGCGACGTTTCTCAAGTAAGGTTCATGGTAGTTTCAAGTAGGGTTGTAAGTATGGTAACTATACTTATAGCCCTATTTCGGGAAGTTTGTAACCCTACTTGTAACTACACAAACCTCCTTTTAATGACTAGCGGTTTCTTCGGGAGCTTTATCTGGACCCTGTAGAAATGGCCCTCCCCCACTCAAGTTTCCTGACCCCCCTCACCCCAAATACACCTGTCCTTCCGGTTAGAATCCGGGAGAAGCTTCGAATCTTAGTGGGGGAAAAATTCCTGAATCCCCTTTTATAAGAACAGACCCAGAGTAGTTAGGCCCTTATTCCCCCTTTTCTTAAGGGTTTAGGTTCCCTCAAAATCTCCCTTTAAATCCAAAAGGTACCCTTTGGTGTCGGGGCTTCCCATCTGCCACATTTAGGGTTGTGATCCGCTGGCTCAAGACCTTCCGCAGTTCGATGGTCCATCGAGCCCGTCAGAGCTTCGGGCGCCTATCTGCACGACTCTTGTTGTCGCATTTTACAGGTTCTATTGCCAGAGCGTGCACATGCCTTGTCCTCTGGACTGCTCATTGTGGTGCACACCCTGGGTGCTCCGCCGCACTGCTGAGCAGGGTGGCTTCCACATGCAGTGAGCAATCGCTGGCAAGTGTGTCTCCCAGAGGAGAATGCAGGCATGGTCAACTTGACGATAGGTAGCCCTTTATCATTCCTAGGTTACTTTGGGGTTTAGATGAAGAAACCAAGCTTTAAGCTTCGGCTTATGGGGACCACAGCCGGCCGACTAAGTTGGGGG
>CAJNDS010002617.1:137500-140000 GCA_905221605.1 Symbiodinium natans
TCGATTTCCGTATAAACTGCCCAAAAGGGAACCCTAACTAAACCATAAACCGAAATCCTAGACCCTTATTTCTAAACCTGAAACCCTACACCCTAAACCCTAAGAAACAAAAACAATTAGGCCTCCAGAGCGACCAGCGACCTCACAAATGATAATCCGCCTTTAGCTGCGAAGGCCCACCTCTCCCCCCTAGGATGGAAATAATATCATCATGGGAGTACTTGGAAGCCGTTTTGACTTGGTAAGTAGGGCTAGGGTTTTGGGGTTTAGGGTTTAGGGTTTCGATTTTAGGGTTTAGGGTTCGAGGTTAGTAAATTGTTTCTAGGGGATACGAAGTAGACTTACAAAGTCAAGAAAGCCTTCCAAGTAGTTAGTGTGGAGTCAGGGCTAGTAAGTGTAGCCATGGAGGGGACTAAACCCGAGACTCCAACCTTCTTCCCAGGTGAATCGATCTTCCCACTTTCTTGGAGCCTCGGACAGTCGAGGGCGGGATGTTCAGGGCAGAGGGTTGAAAAGGTTTGGGGTTTTTGGGAAAGGTCGTCGTCTTAGCGTGCCCAGACCCATAGATGAGCCGCAAGAGACCTTGGGCAGCATAAGGGCACCCCTTGTTATGGCCTTCTCCTTAAAGGGGGAGCCCCGAAATCACTGTACTCGCACCCAGCACAGCAAGGAAGGCAGGCGGTGGAGGTCAGCTCCGAAGGCATCCGCTGTGGTGGACTCGACCTACCAGAGAACGCGGGTTGCAAGCAAGTGGTGGAATGGGCAGCCGGTGGGGGCAAGTGGGACAGCTCCGCAGGGGGCTGGTACCATAGCATGAAGGCGATCACCGGCGTCAGCCATGAGCAGGGGAATCTGGAAGACTTCCAGCGCCTCTACTACTGCTCACCACCAGGGGACTCCTTCTGCGGCCTGCCCCCCTGCACGGGATGCAGCAACCCACCCTGCAGCGACTGCTTCGCTGGCAACCAGCTCTATGCAAGCCACCGCCCCGGCTGCGATGGCAACGATCGGGGCGTGGGCTGCGTCCCCCCGAAGACAGCCATGGGCTACAAAGGCCAGCACTGGCCGACCACGGTCATCCACGGAACTGGGGAGATGCACATCTTCGCCATTGGGGACTGGGGTGGCATGGATGGTTCCCTGGACCCACCGGAGGGTCGGAACACCATCGTGGCTTATGACTGGGGACGCCGGCCTGGGCCGAGCGTCTTCCCCAGAAGCCGGTGGAACAAGATGCACACCGTGCAGCTCTGCGACCACAAGCAGCTTGTGGAGTGCTTCAACACACGCGGGCAGCCCCCGTGCGCCGCGGAGTGTGGCTACGTGGCAGGCGTGGACGACGAGCCGCAGATGCTTGTGGCAAACGCGTTCAAGGCGCGAGCTGCGCTCGTCGACCCACAGTATCTAGACCGCATTTTGAAAGAACTTGTGTAAAAGGTTTGCTTGGTTCTAGCCATAGGGGGCAGAACGTTGTTTTGCTTCAAGGGATTCCAAGAGCAGCCGAGGTACATCCTCAACGTCGGGGACAATTTCTATTGGGGTGGCATCGAGAAGACATGTGGGAGCCCGATGGACCAGATTTCTTACCCAACCAAGCACCAGTTCGACCAGATCTTCGAAGCTAGGCAGGCTTGGATGTTAAAACATTTTTTCTCCATTTTCCTTTCATTGGCTTTCAGAGGCTATGCATGAAGATGGTCCCCTAAGCCTTAAACCCTGAACCCTAGACCCTGGACCCTAAACCCTACTAAACCCTAAACCTTAAACCTTAAACCCTAAACCCTAAACACTAAACCCTAAACCCTAAACCCTAAACCCTAAACCCTAAGCCCTAAACCCTAAACCCTAACCCCTAAACCCTAAACCCTAAACCCTAAACCCTAAACCCTAAACCCTAAACCCTAAACCCTAAACCCTAAACCCTAAACCCTAAACCCTACCCCCTACCTTGGCGCCAACCTAGGAAGGCGTGTATCAGGGAGCCGGTCTCAGCAACAAGCCCTGGTTCAGCGTGCTGGGCAACCATGACTCTTGGGGGCGGAGTGGGAGTGATTTTGAAGGTTTAGTGTTTAGGGTTTAGGGTTTAGGGCGACTTTTAAAAAAAGTTTTCTGACTCGAGCCCTTCATAACCCTCTATGGCCTTCCCCAACGCACAGAAAATTACTTGTTGCTGCCTAAACCCTAAACCCTAAACCCTAAACCCTAAACCCTAAACCTTAAACCTTAAAGCTTAAACCTAAACCCTAGCTCCGCCCCAGGACTGGGGAGGCTTCAAGTTCGACAACGGCTGGGATCAGCAGATCTCCTACACCTGGGCCAGTGATCGTTGGGTCATGCCCGCGCCGTACTACAAGACGTCCGTTGCTTGGGTTTAGGGTTTAGGGTTCAGGGTTAAGGGTTTAGGGTTTCGGGCCTGGCAGTAGTTAGTAACCCACTTATTCCCGACTTCCTTCCTTCTTTGTTGGTTGGGTTTCTGGATCTTCTGTACAGGTTTCCTTGT
>CAJNDS010002617.1:145000-165000 GCA_905221605.1 Symbiodinium natans
ACCCTAAACCCTGAACCCTGAACCCTGAACCCTAAACCCCAAACCCCTAAACCGTCAAACCCTGAGCCAGGACGTGCGCGAGTTCCGCACCTTCCTGCGGCGGTGCCCGGAGGCGTCTTGGAAGTGGATTTCCCGGTAGTTCATGATCTTAGGGTGTAGGGTTTAAGGGTTAAGGGCTTAGGGTTTAGGGTTAGGGTTTACACGCACCGGTTCTTTGTCGGGGGATTGTTGGGGTTTATTCGGGGCTTATTGGCGTTTATTCGGGTTTAGGGTTTGGGTTAAGAGTTGGGAGTTTCCTTTAGGGTTCTAGCAGCCCCCAAAAGGGATTAGAGTACTCCCTGTTTAGAATCCGTATTGAGGACTGCTAGGATAAGGCGAACATCCAAAACTGAGGGTTGCAGTGGTTGTTCAGGCGGACTCCATCTTTCCCAACTCGTTCCTCGTAAGGAATGACGGAATTAGCGAAGCGTGTATCCCTCCAAATGGTAACCTTCAACAGATTCAATAGGGGACCTAACTCCAACCCTACACCCCAAGCCCTAAACCCTAAACCCCAAGCCCTAAACCCTAAACCCTAAACCCTAAACCCTAAACCCTAAACCCTAAACCCTAAACCCTAAACCCCAAGCCCTAACCCCCAAACCCGAAACCCTAAAGCCCAAACCCGAAACCCCAAACCCCAAACCCTAAACCCCAAACTCTAAACCCGAAACCCCAAACCCCAAGCCCTAAGCCCTAAGCCCTAAGCCCTAAACCCTAAACCCCAAGCCTTAAACCCTAAACCCTAAACCCCAAACCCTAAACCCGACACCCCAAACCCCAAACCCCAATCCCGAAACCCGAAACCCTAAAGCCCAAACCCGAAACCCAACACCCCAAACCCCAAACCCCAAACCCCAAGCCCTAAGCCCTAAGTCCTAAACCCTAAACCCTAAACCCCAAGCCCTAAACCTTAAACCCTAAACCCTAAACCCCAAGCCCTAAACCCCAAACCCTAAACCCGACACCCCAAACCCCAAACCCCAAACCCGAAACCCGAAACCCTAAAGCCCAAACCCGAAACCCAACACCCCAAACCCCAAACCCCAAGCCCTAAGCCCTAAGTCCTAAACCCTAAACCCTAAACCCCAAGCCCTAAACCCCAAACCCGAAACCCTAAAGCGCAAAGCCCAAACCCGAAACCCGAAACCCCAAACCCCAAACCCCAAACCCTAAACCCTAAACCCCAAACTCTAAACCCTAAACCCCAAACCCCAAACCCCAAGCCCTAAGCCCCAAGCCCTAAACCCTAAACCCTAAACCCTAAACCCTAAACCCCAAACTCTAAACCCTAAACCCCAAACCCCAAACCCCAAGCCCTAAGCCCTAAGCCCTAAACCCTAAACCCTAAACCCCAAACCCCAAGCCCTAAACAGGCCCTCGAGCTGCTGGCCGCGGCCGCCCGGCCTCCCACGCTGGCGCAGGAGGGTCCAGGGTTTGGGGTTTACGGGTTTTGGGGTTTAGGGTTTGGGGTTTGGGGTTTAGGGTTTAGGGTTTGGGGGTTTAAGGTTTAGGGGTTTTGGGTTTAGGGTTTGGGGTTTGGGGTTTAGGGCTTAGGCTTTGGGGGTTTAAGGTTTAGGGGTTTGAGGTTTAGGGTTTGGGGTTTGGGGTTTGGGGTTTGGGGTTTGGGGTTTGGGGCTTAGGGTTTCGGCTAGGGTGTGGGGTTTAGGGTTTGGGGTTTAGGGTTTGGGGTTTAGGGTTCAGGGTTTGGGCCAATTTGGGGTTCAGGGTTTGGGGTCTGGCGTGTGGGAGCTTGTGCTAGGGTTTGGGGTTTCAGGGTTTCAGGGTTTCGGGGTTTTCGGGGTTTCGGGGCTTCGGGGTTTAGGGATTTGGAGTTTAGGGGTGGAATTGAGGGTTTCAGGGTTTAGGGTTTCAGGGTTTGGGGGTTCAGGGCTTTGGGGTTTAGAGGCTTAGGGGTTGAGGGTTTGGGTTTACAAATTTAGGGGTTGGGGTTTAGGGCTTACTGTAAGGGTTTATACAAATTAGGGCTGGAGGGCTATTGGCTTTTGGGGTTTAGGGTTTGGGGTTTAGGGTTCAGGGTTTGGGGTTTGGGGCTTAGGGGTTTAGGGATTTAGCGGTTTAGAGGTTTGGGGGTTGAGGGGTTAGGGTGTTAGGAGTTTAGGAGCTTTAGGGTTTGGGTTTTTCAGGTTTTTGAGAAAGCTGGGGTTGCTGACATTTGCGGTTCGGTCTTGGGGCTGTTTGGGTTTCGGGTTGGTGTGTGATGCGAGGTCGCTTGGCGTTTAGGGTTTAGGGTTTCGGGGTGTAGGGCTACCATAGGGGCCATAGGGTTTAGGGTTTAGGGTCTGGGGGGTTTGTGGCTGTGCAGGTGTGAAGGACTAGGGTTGCTTGGGCGTTGGAATGTGTTGCATCGCCTGGGGCAAGGGTCTGCAGTGGATCCATCTCTTTTTTGCAGAGAGGTTGCCTTTATGACTCAGCTTTAAACCCTAAGACACACAAAAAGCACCGTCATCAGCCATGGCTTCAGCAAGATCCCTTCAGCCACGGCTAGGAAACAACGAGCGCTTCCGCCCTTATTCGGTTGGAGGGTTTGGGTTTTAGGTACCAGGGTCTAGGTTTCAGGGGTTGGGGACCTTATTTCGGGTTGGGGCTTGTTCAAGCTGAAAGGGTGGGATAGTGCAGGCCACAAACCTCAAACCCGAACACCTAAAGTAGCATAGGGCGGCTTCAAGGGTTTCGGGTAGTCTTAGGGTAGCTATTTGAGCCTTTAACATGGTCCCTTACCTCCTTTAAAGGGTTCTGGAGTATGGACCCTTGGGGTTGTCTAGGGTATATGATATAAGGGGTCCCCTTTTAGGTGCCCATACTAAGGGGGTTTAGGGTTTAGGGTTTAGGGTTTAGGGTTTAGGGTTTACCAAGCAACTACCCCAAGAGCTCTGAGACCTAACTTCCATGGCAAGGCACGAAGCTTGGAGAGGCCTCTGAGGGTTCAGGGTTCAGGGTTCGGAGTTCAAGGGTCCTCCAATAGTCAAGGGTTTAGGGCTAGGGTTTAGGGTTTAGGGTTTAGGGTTTAGGGTTTAGGGTTTAGGGTTTAGGGTTTAGGGTGTAGGGTGTAGGGTTTAGGGTTTCGGGTTTCGGGTTTATGGTTGAGGGTTCAGGGTTTGGGCTTTAGAGTCGAGGTTCAGGGTTCCCCCCCCTCCCCCACCCTGTAGCCCCCAAGGTTGGACTCGCAATTCGACTCTACCGTGCTTAGAAGGTGCCCTCAAAGCAGGACTTTTATGACATGTCGGAGTGGGGGAGTAGCGACGTAGCGTTAGGTGGTGGGGTTTCCAAGCTCAGATTCTGAACCCGAAGCCCTTAAGCCCTGAATTCCTAAGGACCCGGCGAGGGGTTTGAGGCGGGGGCGGGGAGTTTCCTTTCTTCTTTGAGCTCTTCCGGCCTTATCTTCCGCAACATTTTACTTGTTATTCATACTTTTCCCTCTTTCGGGTTTAGGGTTCAGGGTTTAGGGTTTAGGCCTTGCCGTTGATTCCTAGGCTGCTGTCAGGGGAGCCAGACGCAGAGGCGGTGCACAAGCACAAAGGTTCTGAGAATCACCGACAAGGCCATTTCGGCCAAGAAGCCCAAGCGGAGGGGCTGCTCGGCTCTATCTGAACACCTTTCAAGAAAACTTCAGAACGTTCCGAAAGCGATACCGAGCGTGCGCAGGAACTAGACGAGAGAGCGATGTGGGATCAACTGCGACGAGCGGGAAAGGAAGCTTTTGATTAAGGCGTCTTTTTTGGCAGGCAATACTGGACCCATAGGTTTACTATGGTTACTTGGAGGTTCATGGTACTTACTAACCAATTATGACTGTACTTACTTATAATGCTCCTAAAGGGCCTTATAGGGGTTATCCCTATTATAGGGTTTTAAGCCCAGATATAAGTGGTGATTAAGTCCCATGAACCTCCCAAGTACGTGCTGCAGGATGCCGTTGATTCCGTTGTTTGGGGCTTAAGGCCCTGACACATCTTTCAACTCTGAAGACAAGACCCCAAACCCGAAGCCCAAGCTCGATGTCCGAGGCCCTAACCCCAAAGGTCTGTTGTTTAGACTTTAGGGTTTAGGGCCTCGGATTTCAGGTGTGTGGTTTCGGCTGGGAGTTTTAATTTTAACGCTACGCGACCCGCCTCGGCCCGGCCCAGCGCATCCGCGTGAGCATGGTGATTCCGCAGCGCCCAAGCCGCTGGACCCCAAGCAATAAGGGTTGGGTTGAGGGTTGAGGGTTGAGGGTTCCGGGTTTATGGTTTATGGTTTATGGTTTGGGGTTTGGGGTTGAGGGTTAGTTTAGGGCTCAAGGTTCACGCTTTGGGGTTGAGGGTTTTTTTGGGTTTAGGGTTCGGCTTGGAGTGATCGTCGGGTTGAGCCAGGCCCCTTAAGGTTTAAGGCGACTCTTCGGCAGGGTGGGGGGGGGGGGGAGGTGGTGGGTGGGGGATGTGGGGGGGGGGACGGGGGGGGGGGGCGGTTGTATGCCTTTCCTGGTGGGTAGGGGGGGGGGTTGGGGGGAGGGGGGGGGGCAGGGGGGCGGGGCGCAGGGGGGGGGGGCGGGGGTAGGGGGAGGGGGGGGGGGGGTTGGGGGGGAGGGGGTAAGGGGGGGGGGGGTTAGTGGGGGGGGGGGTAGGCGGGGGGGGCAGCGGGTCAAGCGAAAAACGGGGGGCGCCCTGCTGGGATGGGCTGCAACTGCCTCTGGTCCTGGCGAGACATCCGCTTGCGGACCCTCCTCTCCTAGGGGGGGTACCCATTTGAAGCAAAAAAAGGGGGCCGAAAAGTGGCTTTGGGCTTGGGGGGAGGATTTGGAGGGGGGTGCCTGTTCTGACAACCTATACACCTTCGGCCCGAGGCCTCGGCGGATTTTAAGCAGTGTTCCGCACCAAGTCCTCGACTGCCAGGGAGGAGGAGAAGTTCCACCGAGTGGCGGCCGAGCGGGCTTTGAGGCGCTGCTCGCAGGGTCGAGGGTTGAGGGTTGAGGGTTTAGGGTTTAGGGTTTAGGGTTTGGGGTGTAGGGCTTAGGGTTTAGGGTTTAGGATCACTCTAAAGTCATGGAGGCTTCGCGCCCTTGTGGCCGGTGTGGCCAGCATGCGAGATGCGCGGTTTCTGGGTCTCTTCGTCCATTGTGGTCTTATGGGGCTCTCAAGGAGGGGGGTTTCATGGGGAGGTACCTGGGGAGCCTGAGGGAAGCTTCGGGAGAGTAGGGAGTGTTTTTGGAACCTTGGGTTGCATACCCCCCCTTAAGAGCTCTATAATGGTCGGTCGGACATGCGCCCGCTCCCTTGACAGGGCCATCCTCTCCGAGAGCTCGGAGATAGAGAAGGCGCGGCTCCTTTGGATAGCCAAGACTCCTGAACCCCTAAACCCTAGACCCTAAACTCCAAACCCTGAATCCTAACCCCTAAAACCAAGCTGTAAGCCGGTGATTGTGTACCCGATGGTCTCGTATGCTAGGATGCCCAGGAGTACCCTGAGGATCTGCCTCATGGCTCATGAACCAGTCAGGGTTTAGGGTTTAGGGTTTAGGGTTTAGGGTTTAGGGTCTAGGGTTTAGGGTTTAGGGTTCAGGGTGTAGGGTTTAATGTTAAAGAGCACGCTTATTTTCCTACCCTCGGGCCAAACTATCCAACGCCAGGTCAGTAGCATAAAAGGAAGCATAGATCGGTCAGTGGATGCGTTGGGAATTCAAGGTGTACTACATACATGTATATGTGTACATATATACACATACATATCTACATAGCTATGCGTACGCATGTATCTGTATATATATATACATACACATATACATATACATATATATATATACACACATACGCATACACATAGTATGTATGTTCATGCACACCTTGGTTTTCAGGGTACCCGCTCAGGGGAGCCGGGAGCCTCCAAAGACTCAGAGTGATGCAGCCCATGCTCCCAACACTGGGAGGTTGATGGTACTTACTAACCACGGGTTTAGGGTTTAGGGTTTAGGGTTTAGGGTTTAGGTTAACTGGGCTTATAAACCCTACTTATAATTGGGATAACCCCTATAAGGCCTTTTGGGGGTATTAGAAGTAGGGTTATAAGTACAGTTAAAATTGGTTAGGAAGTACCAGGAGCCTCCAAGCAGTGACCACAGCTTCACCTCGGGCTGATGTGGAACGAGTTCGAAAGCTCGATGGGTTTGGGGTTTAGGGTTTTTCATGTTTAGGGTTTGGGGTTTAGGGTTTAGGGTTTGGGCCCGAATCCTCTTTCGAGCACCCGTCTAGGCCATCCGGCCCCTAGGTAAGACCTGTGTATACCTAAGACCCTGAACCCTAAACCCTAAACCCTAAACCCTAAACCCTAAACCCTAAACCCTAAACCCTAAACCCTAAACCCTAAGTTCGAATCCCCTGAGCCCAACAAACCTTTAAAGCCTCAACTGAAGCCCGCCCAAAGCGTTCGGACAACACCGAACCTTGGGGCCGCCTAGCTGTACCACACGGTTTAGGGTTTAGGGTTTAGGGTTTAGGGTTTAGGGTTTAGGGTTTAGGGTTTTGGGTTTTGGGTTTTGGGTGTAGGGTGTAGGGTGTAGGGTTTAGGGTTTAGGGTTTAGGGGGCTTAGGCTTCGTATCTCGGGGTGGCCCGCCGTGCAGAAGTCGCAAAGCCTCGAGACCTGAACCCAAACAGCCGACCCCGAAACCCTAAACCCCAGAACTCTCAAAAACCCTAAGCCCTAAGCCCTAAGCCCTAGACTTTTTCAACCCCCAACCCTGAAACCCGAAACCCCCAAATCCAGACCCCCAAAGCGCGAACTCCTCAGGCCTCCGTGCGGGCCCGCTGTGAAGGCCGGGTTCCTACTCGAGACTTTCAATCACGCAGACGGCTCGCGTCGGATTGAGGGTTTAGGGTTTAGGGCTTTGGGGTTTAGGGTTTTTCATGCTTGAGTTTTCAGGGTTTAGGGTACCGTGCCCTCTTTATTCCTAGGTTGCTCTTGGGTCTGGATGTAGAGTGTAAGTTCAGTTCCCTAATGTCGGATTCCCAGTAGAATGCCGAGCCTCATGTAGTCATTTGTTGGATGAAGGTGAGTTCCCCTGACAGCCCAGCACCTCTTAGGAAAATACCCTGAACCATATTCCCGAAATCAGAATAAGGATCTGGATTCCTATCATTCAAGGCATATTGCGCAGATGGGGTGCATGAACTGGCTTCGTAGTTCGGGGCATCGAAGCTATTCTGAAGCCCTGCAGCCACTGAACCTGAAACAGGCTCAGAGCCCAAACCCCTAAGCCCTAAACCCTAAACCCTAAACCCTAGACCCTAAACCCTAAACCCTAAACCCTCAACCCCAAACCCTAAACCCCCAAGACCACGCCAGGGTTCGGCAACTACATGCCCCCGCCAGACCCGGAAGAGCAGCCGCAGACAGGCACTGGGTTGCGGAGCTTCTAAGGACTTGAAGGGTTTAGGGTTTCGGGTTTAGGCTTTAGGGGTTTAGGGTTTTCGGTTTAGGGTTCAGGGGCTTAGGGTCTCGGGCTTACAGTTATGGTTATGGCACATGAAGGAAGGGTTTAGGGTTTAGGGTTTAGGGTTTAGGGTTTAGGGTTTAGGGTGTAGGGTTTAGGGTTTAGCCTTTAGGGTTTAGGGTTTAGGGCCTGTAATTTGACTATGCAAGGGGTCCCAATACAAGTTAGGGCATGTTCCCTTAAGCGCAGCCGTTCGCCAACGAGTCTAGGGTTTACGGAGTCCAATACCCCAGAATTAAGGTTTATTCCTGAAATCATACTACAGGATCCTCCCTCTGTGATTTAGGGTGTTTTGCCCTTGATGCCGTAGGTAGCGCCAGGGATCGCACCCAGCTCAAAGACCTGAGTGAAGGCAAACTGAATCCGAAGCCCGGCGTCCTACGCCTAGCACCCAATGGCTCGGCAGGTGGCTAAAGCGAAGCTAAGCATTTTGGGTCGCGATAGCCAGACAGAGAACATGGGACCAAGTGCCAAGTCCCAAACCACAGCGCCCTCGCGGGGTAGGCGAAACTGTGCGGGGTGGGGGGTTGATTTTCGGATTAGGGTATAGGCTTCGGGTTTGGACTTTAGGGTTTAGGGTTTGGGGGAACTGTGCAGCAAGCCTTCCATGTTGCCACAGGCGCTGCGGGCCTCGTCAATGAGGCACGGTAGTTTTTGGACCTGGGATCACAGGTTGCCTTTGGGGGTGAATAGGCTAACCCTAAACCCTAAACGCTAAACCCTAAACCCGAAACCCTAAACCCTAAAGCCCTGTAGGGTGTGCTCTTGTGCAGCGGCACCTCACTCCCAGGGGTCTGCAGATCAGGCGAAAGCCTCAACAAAATTCGGGGCGAAAGCGCTCTGCCAAAGGCAGCTGACATTCCTAAACCCTAGACCCTAAACCCTAAACCCTAAACCCTAAACCCTAAACCCCAAACCCTAAACCCGAAACCCTAAACCCTAAACCCTCTTTTTTTGGTGCTCCTTCCCCTTTATCTTTGCGGTTCGTCCTTTGCTGATCTGCAGCCCATTTGAGGTGCTCAAGTTGCCTCCCCCTTATACCAATACTAACAGTTCTGGGATTGTAGGACCCCGATGAGAATCCCCATTAAGGACTGCTAGTATAAGGGGGAACATCCCAAGTTTTGGGTTTAGGCTGTGAAGATGTCCTTTCTGGCCCTTCGGTGATGTGATCTTGTGTCGGGAGGTGCATAGAAGAAAGCAACAAAGCGCCCTGCAACGCCTTTCATCGCGGACCTTACTTGCAGCTGCCCATGCACTTCGAAGTGGGTCCTAATTAAACCCCAAACCCCAAACCCCAAACCCCAAACCCTAAACCCTATACCCCAAACCCCAAACCCTAAACCCCAAACCCCAAACCCTAAACCCTAAACCCCAAGCCCTAAACCCTAAGCCTACGAAACCCTAAACCTACTAAACCTAACATCTGCAATCCGAAGCCGCCCCTTCTCCCAAAGCTGGAAGCCCTCGCAGCTCGTCGGCTTCGTCGGCGATGCGGTGGCGGACACTGTGGACGACTTCCGGGAGAAAGGCCCGCGTTTAGGGTTTAGGGTTTAGGGTTTAGGGTTTAGGGTTTGCTTGGGATGTTCCCCCTTACACTTACAGTCCTGAATAGGGATTAGAATAGGGGGTACTAGAATCCCTGTGTAAGGACTGTTAGTATGTGGGGGAACATCCCATAGGATGCCCTAACAGAAGGACCCGAATAAGGTGCCCCTAATTTCGTAAACGCCCATATGTATACTGTACGTTTGTAAGGTAATTCAAGAGGTTGTTTTTCCAGAGTCGCAATCTTTTTTTTGTTACCTCAACTGGTGCAAAATTCCTTCGGTCGCCTTATTGCGTATCTTTTCGAAGCTTCTGGTCTGAGGGTGTGTGTGTGTGTGTGTGTGTTGAGGGGTTTAGGATTTAGGGTTCAGGGTTTAGGGATTAGGGTTTAGGGATTTAGAGTCATGTCGCATTCTGTAGGCTTCAGGGTCTGAAGCGTGCGGACGCCAAAGAACACTCAACGCTGCAGGCCCTTCTCCCCGACTGCTTTTTCCCTAAACCCTAAACCCTAAACCCTAAACCCTAAACCCTAAACCCTAAACCCTAAACCCTAAACCCCAAACCCCAAACCCCAAACCCCAAACCCCAAACCCCAAACCCCACACTGCGGAGGCCATGCTCTGAAGTGCAATGCAGGGGTCAGAGTCATGGTTGCTAGTATTCCCTTAGGGTCCCTATGCAAATATACTAAGGTACTACCCTAAACCCTAAACCCCAAACCCCAAACCCTAACCCCCATTCTAGTTTTTTAAGGCCCCGATATTATGTCGTCCAAAGGGAAGGAGGGGCTGACTTGCTCCCCCCCGACGGGGTTCCAGAGAGCATGACGACCAATAAACTGGATGGCCACAGAATCAAGGTCTGCTCGAAGGTTCACCAGACCCGAAAGGTTTGAAGCTTCCCGGCTCTCTGTTTTCCAATTCTGTCCAAACATCCCCAAAAGCCCCTAAAACCCTAAAACCTAAACCCTAAACCCTAAACCCTAAACCCTCCTGTGAAAATAAAACACCCTGAGCCCCCCCCTTTGAGCATCCGCTCAGGTGCTGTGGGCGCGGTCAAGGACGGCATCGCGGATGCTGCGGACTTGAGTCTTGACGGTGCATACTAGGGTTTAGGGTTTAGGGTTTGGGTTTAGGGTTTAGGGTTTAGGGTTTATGGTTTATGGTTTAGGGTTTAGGGTTTAGGGCTTAGGGTTTAGGGTTTAGGCTTTTCGGTTATTTGCGGTCATGGCTTCCTTGGGGGTTTAGGGTTTAGGGTTCTGGGTTTAGGGTGTTGGGTTTGGGGTTATTTGGAGTTCAATGTTTCAGACATAAAGTCTTAGAGGCTAGTAGGGGTTAGGTCCTGGGGTTCGGGTTCCAGGTTTGGGGGTTTTGGGCTTAACCTGGAGAAAGCTACCTTTCCAAGAGTCAGGGGCATGTTATTTCTGTTTAAGGGTATACGGGTTGCAGACGTGTTGGGCTTGCGCTCCAAAAGCAGAGCTTGAACGCCTTTCAAGATTTAGGGAGTAGGGTGGACCCTACATCCTCAGCACCAAGTCCCAAAGCCTAAATCCTAAGCTTCAGCTCCCAACCCCTTATCGGACATGAGTCGCTTCCATGCGGTCAAAGGTAGCCCACTGCTCAACCACTTGCGTTCCTAAACCCTAGAAAAATTAAATACCTCTAAAATACCCCAATACCCTAAACCCCTAAAGTTCTAAACCCTAGAAGAAGGCCATGGCCAGAAAGTCTTGGCGCTGTTCAAGGGCTTGGGGTTTAGGGTTTAGGGTTTAGGGTTTAGGGTTTAGGGTTCTCAGTGCTCTAAGAGAACAGCGGGAGCATTGAAGAGCCGGAACGGTTTGCAGTTGGTGGCCAAGTTCATGTGCTCGGCGCCTGTGCGGCACGTGGGCCTAGTTGCAGTGGACAGCCCTAAACCCTAAACCCTAAACCCTAAACCCTAAACCCTAAACCCTAAACCCTAAACCCTAAACCCTAAACCCTAAACCCTAAACCCTAAACCCTAAACCCTAAACCCTAAACCCCAAACCCTAAACCCTAAACCCTAAACCCTAAACCCTAAACCCTAAAACCCTAAAACCCTAAACCCTAAACCCTGAACCCTAAACCTTAAACCCGAAACCCTAAACCCTAAACCGGCCCTGGCGCTTGAAGAACTTCGCTGCAGCCGGATGTTGCAGGGGGCCGGACAACACCACCGGGCGACGCAGGGTTTAGGGTGTCCTTGGGCTGCAGGGTTTGGGGATTTTTTGGGTTTTTAAGGGTGGTTAGGGTTTCTAACGTTTTTAGGGTTTAGGGGTGAAGGGTTTTTAAAAATTTAGGGTTTTTAGGGTTGAGGGCTGTAGGGTTTTTAAGGCTGTTACGGTTGCGTGTTGTTCAACGTTTTCGACTTGGGCGTTTGCTGCTTGGCCGTGCTTGGAGGATTTAAACTTAAACCCAAATTACTACCAATTGCTCAAGAACCCCCCCCCCCCCCCCAACAAAAAACAACTTCATTATAAGGGCAATATAGGGAGTGTTATTCTACATTTTTTGGGGGGGGGGGGGTTCTTAAGCAAATAGTAGATTATACAGGTCAAACTCTGCACAGTACCCAAAGAGCTCAATAGCCCTTCATTCAGGAACAGACCCTGTACATCATACTAGGGATCCCTGTAAAGTTTAAGGTCCATTCCTTCATGAAGAGGTTTTGGGCCCTCCGGGTACTACCCAACCAGCCCCCCAGACCGCAAATCCCTTGATGCCATCCAGCCAAGCCCGGCAAAAAAGCACGGTTTAGGTTTAGGGTTTAGGGTTTAGGGTTTATGGATTAGGGTTTAGGGTTTAGGGTTTTAGGGTTTAGGGTTTAGGGTTTAGGGCTTAGGGCTTAGGGCTTTGCATGTAAGATCGTTCTGGGCCTGCTCGGATTTGGAGCCCTTCCCCCCCCCCCCCCCCCCCTTTGCCTTTGAGATTCCAGAGCCCACAAATCGAGACGCCCAAACCCTAAACCCTAAACCCGAAACCCTAAACCCTAAACCCTAAACCCTGAACCCTAAACCCTAGGTTTTATAAACCCTATAAGCCCTAATTTCAATCCCAGGATCATCGACTCCGTGGCCTCTGTTTGGGGCTTCCTTGGGGGAAGGACCCCCAATAGTCAAGCGGTTTAGGGTTTAGGGTTTCGGGTTTAGGGTTTAGGGTTTAGGGTTTGGACCCTAGAGAATCCCTTAGAGGGCAAAAATAGGGGATGTGAGGTACCTAAGTCCCTCACTCCGTGCTCAGAACCGGGGGGAAGGTCCCTAAGGTTCCCTAGTATACTCCTAGTATGGCCCTTTTTCTCTCGCGTAGAGCATCTTTAACAAGGGTCCCCGAACCAAGGGTGCAACCTTGGTGGTCTGCCTGTTTCGTTTAGAATGGTTACGGTTCAGGGTTTAGGGTTTAGGGTTTAGGGTTTAGGGTTTGGGGTTTAGGGTTTAGGGTTTAGGGTTTTGGGGGCCGAGTTAGTTCGAATGTGTAGTTATAGGGTCTGAGGTTTTACGGGTATATCGGGGTAGCTTACATTCTAGGTATTGCTGGGATTATATGGGGATAGCCTTGATATTGTGTCAGAATCAAAATGTATATAGCCATGCACTCGTATTGTATTACCATGCAATATAATATGAGATATACGACACTAATGCTTCAGGAATGGAGGTTCATGTGCAGTTACAAGTAGGGTTCTAAGTATGGTAACTCTACTTGTAATTCATTCAGGGTACTTCTATCCCTACTGTTTGCTACCCAGGAACAAGGAACCCTCAACCGTAAACCCCAAACCCCAAACTCTAGACCCTGAAACCCAAAACCCTGAACCCTAAACCCTCCGCATAGCTACCATGAACCTCCGAGGCAACCCTGGGGCCCTCAACCCTAAAACCCCAAACCTCATACCGAAACCCCCCCAAACCCTGAACCCTAAACCCTAAACCCTAAACCCGAAACCCGAAACCCTAACCCCAAACCCGAAACCCTGCTAGTTTCGGGGTTGGGGACGTCTCGGGCCCGACGCTTTTTTGTTGAGCTAGGGTTGCGGCTTAGTTTTCAATCTTCAGGGCTAGGCGTTCAGGGTTCAGGGTTGAGGGTTTTGCAGCAGTGGAGTTTAGCACGCCAAGCCCTCAATCCCAAACCCTAAACTTTGTGGTACTTTACTGTAACTTTAGATCCTTACCTTTTTTGGGTTTATTGGGTTTCTTATTAAGGCAGCTAAAAGTTTAATTTATAGCTACCCTCCTGAGTGCAGCCAAGTAAAGATAGAACAAATAAACCCTAAAGCCTAAGGCCTAAGGCCTAAACCCTAACCTTAAACCCTAAACCATAAACCATAAACCCTAAAGATAGAACAAGCATCAGCCTAGACTGCCCTCGAGGTTAAGAGTCTCGTGGCACCCACAACTTTGTCGCCCGTCCGTCGCGCCTCGTGAATCAGGGAAAGACTGGACAACCCATGGTCATAACAGGGTTCAAGCCCTAAACCCTAAACCCGAAGCCCTAAACCCTAAGCCCTAAACCCTAAACCCTAAGCCCGAAGCCCCAAACCCTAAACCCTAAGACCTAAACCTTAAACCCTATCTCATAAACCCCCCTCAGACCTAAAGCCCTGAGCCCTGAAACCCTGGCATCGCAGGGGGGTTCTCACCCACCATGAACAGCGGCAAGAGCCGTGTTTTGTCAACATCCTATTCGAAGGCAGAAAATTGGGTTTGTGCTTTGGAAGAATTCTTTTTTCCCCCTTCCAAAGGCTTTAAAGAGCAACCCAGGAGTGGGTGCTTGCAGAGAGGACTCGGGGTAGCTATCAGCGAGACGTCAGGTTTCCAGCTCTGCCTCATCCTTTCCAGAGTCTTTTTTTTGCTGGTAGGGTCCCTCCAAATTCTGTATTCGCGTATGCGTGTTTAGGGTTTAGGGTTTGGGGTTTAGGGTTTATAGTGTTTAGGGTTTAGGGTCCCCCTCCCCCCTTGTAAATTCTAGACCCTCAGCGCCGAAAAACAACGTTCTGGGAGGATAAGGTAGGTGCCGAGGGCGCTTGCTCGACCCTTCGGCGACCGCCACGGACACGGGCCCCACGCCTAAAGACCTGCAGCCATGGGAAGATGACGATGAGGTGCGGAGGGTGTGGAGTCTAGAGTCTACTCGGAAGTTCGCGAGTAGCTAGAAGTAGGGATGTAAGTAGGACCGCTATACTTGTACACTTATTTTGGGGTACGCATGACCCTACTTACAACTGCCTGTTAGGGTTTAGGGTTTAGGGGTTGAGGGTTTAGGATTTAGGGTCTAGGGGTTTAGGGTTTAGGGGTTTAGGGTTTAGGGTTTAGGGTTTAGGGTTCAAGTAGAGTCCAGAGCCTAGAGGCTTTGGGATGTCGAGCATTTGTGTTCACAGGACGTCCACCTCGGATCCCTCTAAAGCTGTTGGCGATGACCTCTCTGACGGGGGGTTTAGGGTTTAGGGTTTGGGGTTTAGGGTTTGGGGTTTAGGGTTTGGGGTTTAGGGTTTAGGGTTTAGGGGATGGGGTTGAGGCGTTGGGGTTTTGGGGGTTTTAGTTGCTTCTAACGGCCCTCCTTGGCCTAGCGCCCGAGCGCTTTGAAACCCTAAACCCTAGAAGTCTGCCTTTAAGGCCCCCCCCAAACCCTAAACCCTAAACCCTAAACCCTAAACTCTAAGCCCTATACCCTATATCCTAAACCCTAAACCCTAAACCCTAAACCCTAAACCCCAAACCCTAAACCCTAAACCCTAAACCCTAAGCCCTAAGCCCTAAACCCTAAACCCTAGACCCCTAAACTCTAAACCCTAAACCCTAAAGCCTAAACCCTAAACCCTAAGCCCAAAAAGTGGAAAGTTTCAACCCTTCCGATCGTCCGATGCCATGAAGGGCTCCCCGGCCGAGCGCGTCCTGCACGCACTGCGCCGCCGCCGGGGCGGAGGCGGGGAATCTAGGGGGCCCAGGTTGGGTTTAGGGTTCAGGGTTCAGGGTTTAGGGTTTTGGGTTTAGGGTTCGGGTTTAGGGTTTAGGGTTTAGGGTTTAGGGTTTAGGGTTTAGGGTTTAGGGTTTAGGGTTTAGGGTTTAGGGTTTAGGGTTTAGGGTTTAGGGTTCAGGGTTCAGGGTTCAGGGTTGAAGTGCTTAGTGCAGAGGGTTTGAGGTTTAGGCTCTATAGAGTTTCGGCTTAGGAGGAGTACCCAAAACCTTGGCCGCTACCACGCGAGGTGCGTCTGAGCTCTACCCCAAACCCTACACCCACACTAAACCCAAAACCCTAAACTCTATTGGGGAGCCTCTAGGTAGATCTAAGCTCACAGTACCACCTTTCTTGTTTTGGAGTGGTCCCAGGAGTCCCAGAGGTCTGACAGGTCTGACAGGGGAACCCGTGTTCTTTTTTTTGTTGTGGGTGCTTTTTTGCTGTGGGTGCTTTTTCGGGGGCCGCCCCGGTGAGTGAGTAACCTGGCGCGTGTCGCCCCCGCACCCGCAGCAAAAAAAAAAACGCGCCCCCCGCACCCGCAGCAAAAAAAAAACGCGCCCCCGCACCCGCAGCAAAAAAAAAAAACGCGCCCCCCGCCCCCCTCCCCCCCGCTTCCTCCCCACCACCCCCCCAGGTGAGTGAGTGGACCTGGCGCGTGTCGCCCCCGCACCCGCAGCAAAAAAAAAACGCTCCCCCGCACCCGCAGCAAAAAAAAAAAACGCGCCCCCCCCCCCCCCCCTCCTCCCCACCCCCCAGGTGAGTGAGTGACCTGGCGCGTGTCGCCCCCGCACCCGCAGCAAAAAAAAAACGCGCCCCCGCACCCGCAGCAAAAAAAAAAACGCGCCCCCCGCACCCGCAAAAAAAAAACGCGCCCCCCCCCCCCCCCCCTTCCCCCAGGTCATTTGTTTTTGCAATTTCCTCCCCAACCCCGTCCCCAACCCCCCCCCTCCTTTAAACTGTGCAAGCGTTTTCAAAGCACTGAATCCTTCCCAAGGCCATCATGCGAGCATTGTGTTTGCTAACGGTGGAGGGAGGGCTGCACCCCGCCCGACCCCCCCCCCTCTTTAAAACCGTGCCAGCTAGCTTCTCAGCATATGAATCCTGTCCAAGCCTATCATGCCAGCATTGGGTTTGCAAATTGGGGGGGGCTGCGCCCACCCCCAACCCCCCCGCTTCTTAAAGCCATGCCAGCTTGCTTCAAAGCAAATGAATCCTTTCCGAAACCATCATGAGAGCATTCCCCTCCGCTTGAAAGGGGCGGGGGGGGGGGCTGCGCTTTTTAGCCGGGCAAGCTTGCTTCAATCATACGAATCCCTTCCAAACCCATGATGATGCGAGCATTGTGTTGCAAATGGGGGGTGGGGGGGGGCTGCGCTTTTTAGCCGGGCAAGCTTGCTTCAATCATACGAATCCCTTCCAAACCCATGATGATGCGAGCATTGTGTTGCAAATGGGGGGGGGCTGCGCCCCCCCCCAACCCCCCCGCTTTTTTTGGCCGGCAAGCCTGCTTCAAAGCTTACGAATCCCTTCCAAACCCATGATGCGCGCATTGTGTTTTCAAATGCGGCGGTCTGCGCAGCCTCCAACCCCCTGAAAAAAGAGGGAATATATGCCTGCTTTCCTACGAAAATTCAGACCTTATAGTGGAAGTTGAATTTTCCGTTTAAAAATAGAGATATAAACGTCTTCTTAGTAAAGAATCGAGAAAATAGAGCTTGTGTTATGAGACATGAACAAAAACACTTGTTGTCTACGAGTCACAGATAGAGATAATGCATGTACTCTTATGACAATATAGAGAATTAGCTTTTCATGTATTCCTCTCATGTCTTCCTCGTGAAATAAAGAGAAGATGTCTGAAAATACTGACAAAATAAAAAAAACTATAGAACAATAGAGGTTTTCGCTATACAATATAGAGAAATTAGATGTTTCCTATGACAACATAGAGGAAATAGAGGCTTTCATACGAAAATATAGCGAACATACAAAGTGTTTTCATATCAAAATGTAGAGGTCTTGATATTCAAATATAGAGAATAGAGGTCTTCATGTTCAAATGTTAAGACAATGGAGGTTTGCCTATTCAGAGACAGAGAAAATAATGGGCTTCCTATTAAAATAGGACAAGAGGAACAAAACACTTTTAATTGCAAGTCACACATTGAGATAACACAGACAATAAGTTTCTCATGTATTCCTCTCTCATGTCTTCCTCATTAAATATAGAGGAAAACTATGACGATATAGACAAAAATAGAGAGAAATAGAGGTTTTCGTTATAAAATATAGAGAAATAGAGGTTTTCGAATTAAAGTAGAGGTTTTCATACTAAATGTAGAGAAAACAGAGGTTTTCATATTCAAATATAGAGAAGAAAGAGGTTTTCCTATTCAAATATAGAGAAGAAAGAGGTTTTCCTATTGAAAATTAGAGAAAATAGAGGTTTTCATAGTAAAATATAGAGAAAACAGCAAAAACGCTCCGCACCCGCAGCAAAAAAAAAAACGCGACCCCACGGCACCCGCAACAAAAAAAAAACGCGCCCCCGCACCCGCAGCAAAAAAAAAAAAACGCGCCCCCCGCACCGCAGCAAAAAAAAAAAACGCGCCCCCGCACCCGCAGCAAAAAAAAAAACGCGCCCCCGCACCCACAGCAAAAAAGCACCCGCAACAAAAAAAAAAACACTCTTACCGTCTGACAGGGGGTGTCCCGGCAGAGTGTTAAGGGGGAAAGAGAGCTCAGGAAGATTCCAGTTCGGCCCGACAAGTGTCGGTCCCATGGGGGTCGCAGGGAGGCCGGGGGTCCCAGGGGGGTGGGCCACGTTTTTTGGGTTTAGGTGCCCCTTTTGACCAAAAAGGGTACCCTTTTTATTCTTAGGTTACTCTTGGGTCTAGTATATGGTCGCTTTTCTAAACTATAGTCCCTTTTGGGTTCCTGTAAAGTTTGGCCCCTATTATTTAGGGTACCCAAAAAGGGATCATGTTTTTGAAAACTGACCATAGGCACATGTTTTACATGTCTTTATGTGCATGCTTATATGTCGAGACACATGTGCATATACAGTTTCGGGTGTAGGGTCTATACATAGACACATACACGTCCCTCACCCTCCTTGCTAACGTAACGAAACCCCGAACCCTTAACCTCAAATCCCTTCCCGGAATGGCCGCAGGTCAGGGTGGCGTGCCGCTACCTCGAAACAGGGAGGAGGAGGCCGCGCAAGAGGAGGCAGGGTTCAGGATTTAGGGTTTAGGGTTTCGGCTTTAGGGTTTCTTACTGGCTCAAAACCCAACTTTTCAACTTTTGGGCTTCTTATAAGGTAGCTTATTCTGAAAGTTTCAACTTTTATTTCCTTGGGTTTTGGGCCAGTAAGGTTTAGGATTTAGGATTTAGTTACTGAATGTGGAGTCAGGGATTGCGGAATAGGGGACACGAGCTTAGGGCTGCATGGGTGTGGGTTGTGCAGTGCTGCAGATTCAGGTCATTTTTTGGCGTGTGGGCTTCGACAGGTCTACGATGACAGCAGACATTTTGCTTAAGGGTGGCTGCTCTTGTACTCGAGCAAGAACTGCTTTTCAGGACCCATACCCTAAACCTTCAGCCCTGAACAAAATATGGATTCTGGGTTTAGGGTTCAGGATTTAGGGTATAGGGTTTAGGGGTTAAGGGATTTCATGGTTCCCGTTGCACAAGGTGGCCCGGGGGAGACAAAAAACTCAAGCCGTAGGGCCTCTCCCCTCCACATAAACAGTGTAGGGTTTCGGGTTTACTTGAAGCCCTTTTGCCTTAGAAAGCCGGCTTAGCATCACTTAATTACATATACACCCCTTTGTAATCCCGTAGCCAAACTTGCTAACCCTACTTGCTCAGTCAACAGGACTTCCAAGTAGGGCTTAGGTTTAGGGTTTAGGATGCCCCAAAGCACCCAACGCTTCCAAACAAACCTAGCCTAAGCTCACGTGCCAGCAGCCCTAAACCCTAAACCCTAAACCCTAAACCCTAAACCCTAAACCCTAAACCCTAAACCCTAAACCCTAAACCCTAAACCCTAAACCCTAAACCCTAAACCCTAAACCCTAAACCCAAAATCCAAAACCCTAAACCCTAACCCAAAACCTAAAACCTAAAACCCTAAACCCTAAACCCTAAACCCCAAACCCTAAACCAAAATTTTAATCCCTAAACAGGACCTGTCCGCAGGCTTCATCCAGGCTGGACAAACCCTGAACTCTATGGGGGTGCAAACGGAATCATAGGGTTATGGGTTGAACCTTTAAACCCTAAACCCTAAAGCCTAAACCCTAATCCCCACACCCTAAACCCTAAACCCTAAACCCTAAACCCCAAACCCTAAACCCTAAACCCTAAACCCTAAACCCTAAACCCTAAAACCCTAAACCCTAAACCCCAAACCCCAAACCCTAAACCCTAAACCCTAACCCCTAAACCCGCCTGCCACCCCTCTCACCTCCGTTGGGTAGGCGGGCGCAGCCGAGCGCTCGGCGAGACCATGGCAGGCTCTGCTTGAGCTGCAGAGCCTGCCCACCGCACCCCTGAGGGGTCGCCAAGCTTAGTCACCAAGCACACTCACTGCAAACATAGTATTATCCTAAAACCCTAGAAGGGGAGTCCTTTGCCTTCTGGGCCGTTTTTTGGCTTCCCGAAACCTCACCAAAAGCCACCGGAGGCGTCTGGAGGCCCCTGGCGCCTGGAGGCCCCTTCTGGAGGCCTGGAGGCCCATAAAAAAATTTGGAGTGGGTGCAAGGGCGTCTGGGCGTCCGTGTCCGGGGACATGGAGCGGGACAGCGTGCAACCTATCCACGCCTTTGAGCTTTCCATGAGAGGGCCCTTCGGACCAGGCTGTCCCCTTCGCAAAAACCTGAGGGCGGCCCCAAGTTCCAAGTTAAAGAATATTTGACGTGTGAGTTGTGAATGGTTGGCTTGGTTTGGGCTGGCT
>CAJNDS010002617.1:170000-175000 GCA_905221605.1 Symbiodinium natans
AGGCCAGGGTCGAGAGCTTTCGTTCGAGGGATTCGGGCTCCTGCCTGGGCAAACCTGCGGGGCAGGGTTTAGGGTTTGGGGTTTAGGGTTTAGGGTTTGGGGTGTAGGGTGTAGGGTTTAGGGTTTAGGGTTTTAGGGTTTAGGGTTTACGGTTTAGGGAATCCCCGATTGTTTGTTCCTCTCAGGGTGTGGTGTCGTTGAGGCTTGTTTAGGGGATTCGAGTTGAGGTAGAGATTGCGTCATTGAAGGCCTTTAGGGCTTTAGGGTTTAGGGTGTAGGGTTTAGGGTCGAGGGTTAGGGTGTAGGGTTACCAGTTCAGCCTAAACCCCTTGACTACGCAGGCTTTCCTAGTCAGCATCGGGTGCAGCTCTCTCTGGCGCCGGCCCTGGCTCTCTTACGAGTTCTTAGATATCTTCGTACGGAAGAAGGGGGGGGAGTTAGGCACCGTATGGCATTCGTTGGGGTTTTATGAAAGGGGGGGTACAAGGCACCAAATTCCTTGATTCCGTACTCAGACACAGCAAGTTGTGGGTTTGGGTGCATCAGGCGTTGGGGCTGCAGCCTCTAGGTTCAGTTTGGGCCTATGGCTTCGGGCCTCTGCCTTTGGTGGTTGATTAGGGTTGAGTGGCTTTCCCTTTTTGATGGAGCTTAGGGATGTGCATACGTGTTTTTTTTGGGCGGTTCAGCCTTCGCGGGTCTTGGACGGGTTCTCCAGGAAGTGCCAGAGCTTAGGCCATCGTTTAGGGTTTAGGGTTTAGGGTTTAGGGGCCGGCAAACCGCACACCCTCAACGGGTTTTGGGGTTTTGGGTTCGGGGTTGGTGGGTTTAGGGGACTTTTCGGGTTTTAAAGAGTTTGGGCTAAACCCCTATAGCCTACACAACGAACCCGAAACCCGAAACCCGAAACCCGAAACCCGAAACCCGAAACCCGAAACCCGAAACCCTAAACCCTAAACCCTAAACCCTAAACCCTAAACCCTAAACCCTAAACCCTAAACCCTAAACCCCACCCAATTTTCCTAAACCCTAAACCCTTAACCCCAGGGCGACCCTGAACCCTCCACCGAGGCTGACTTGGTGATGGCTTCCGTCGACTGGCAGCCGGGATCTTGGCATGGCAAGTCCTTGGTATCCCTGAACCCTAAACCCTAAACCCTAAACCCTAAACCCTACATAATAGGCGGATTCACGCCGGCGCCTCCTGCGGCCCCCGAGCATGCAAAGCCGTGATGGACGAGGCACGTTGGAGCGAGTTTGTGCGTCGCGTCTGCGTCTTGGTAGCTCAGTGGTGCCCTTTTCCCTTTTTTGGTTCAAGGTTCCTGTTTAAAGTAGTCAGCCCCAAAAAGGCTTCCCTCAATCGTTCCTGTGCTACCAAGGCGTTCGTGTCTGCAACATACCCGCGTCCCGGGTCTCGGCGCTGTATGCGCTTCGGGACGCGTCTACCCGGCTGGCGGGGCTCCGTTTCCGTGAGGATGGCGAGGCATCTGCCAACTTTTGGGTCCCTGCTGAAAGTGCAGGGCTTTGGTTGTCGAAGTTCGCGGATTTGGGTGAACATGTGGAGGCAGAGCTCTTGGAGAAGGAAGAAGCAGAGGAGGAGGAAGAGGAAGTGGAGTGCGAGGTGGAGGAAGAGGAAGAGGAAGAAGTGGATGAAGAGGGAGAAGAAGCGGAAGAGGGTGCAGGGGGCCCCGCGGCCCGGCCCCCACGGCCCGCCCCCCGCGGTCCGGCCCCTTCCCGGCCCTCCCGGCGGCCCCCGCGGCCCGGCCCTGGGTGTCGCGCCAACCCTCGGCCGGCCGGCCGCCGTGGCCCGGCCCCCGCGGCCCGGCCCCACGGCCCCCCACGGCCCGGCCCCCCCGCAAAACCAACCAAGGCCTGTGGAAGTCGCGGTCAAAAGCATTTCTTTGCAGAGCTTCACGTTCACAAAATTATTCTTCCGTTGCTCTGCTGAGTTCCCACAGTTGGAATGGCAGCGAGGCACCGTGCTTGTCTCCCGCTTTTGGTCTGGGGGGGGGGGCTGGTGCATATCCCAGTGCATGCGTCGTGAATCTTGTACTTGCCCGCAGGTGACAGAAAGATGACTGGCAGGCGCTTCCCCGCGTGGTTCGGAAAAGGTTTTAACCTTGATGAGGCGTACGAATTCCTCGATGGGTTGGGACTACTGACCAGCGCAAAGGGCGAGGGCGGCAAGACAGCGTCGCTGAATGCCAGCACACTGAACGCCCTTCTGCAGTCCGGGCGAACGGGCAACGCGGACCAGCGCAACTTACTGCGCTGCGCGCGCCAAATCCGTCTCGGTATCGGTGCTTGGAAATGGCCACCCCAGCAAGGTCCTCGCGCTGGAGAGGCAGCTGCAGGGCAACCACACTGCCGCGTGCAAAGAACGCTTCTTGGTCTGCCTGGACCGCGCAGAGCCTCGACACGCACCGCTCCCGAGTGCTGTCGCTCATCCTGATGAAGCCTGGACTTGGCTTCCGCTCACGGCGCATCAAGCCGCTGTCTTTGGTTGGGAGCACTTGTTGAATGCGCCGGAGGCTGCTGCGCGTGAATGTTCCTCACAGCAGGACCAAGAGTGATGCCCGTGCATGCACTCCCGTAACTGTAATGCACCTGTAAGTGCGCCTGGCATGACGTTGTAGAATCTTGAAGGGTAGCCGACCTTTCTCCGAGGACTTGGCTGAGCTGGGCACTGGCATGGTCCACCCAGGGGAATTCGTCGGTCCGGAAGAAGGCTTTCCAGTACGCTTGCCTGACGGTGTTGAGTCCAGGCTTCGCTACATCGCCTAGAAGCGCCTTTGAGAACTTGTACAGAGTTCCGTATCTCGTCTCGGTGGAACATGGCGGACCCGACAGAGCATCTCCAGCAGGCAGCTACGCGCGTCGTCAAGCACTTCATGGACAAACCGCACACAGTCCTGCCTATGACTACGGAAGCTCGCCGCCTTCTGCTTGGCAACTTGTCATGCATCGTTCCCTCGTCTTCTTCCTATAATTATTGTGCGCCGACTGAGTACTGTACAGCGCAGGTAACCAGGTCGCGCAGAGTGTGCTCTCGTCGGCGAACGAATCAAATGTGGCTACTTCTGCGCTGCATGCGAATGCGGCATGGCAACAGGGAGTGCTGGCCGCGCTGCTGGCTGTACTTGACTTTGGAGCAGGGGGGGACGTGCTCGACACGGAAGGGAACGTCCTCGTTTCCGCCAAGCATGTGCAGTTGGCGTGGCGACTGGTGGAAGTTAGCCTTGGGATTCGGGAGGCGTGGCGAGGGCTTCTACAGCCTCAACATGTTGGTGAGGAGGACCTGCGCGCGTGCGTCGCTCTGTGTTGCGTCGTTTTGTCCAGCGCGACTTATAAGTGTCTCCTGACTGAACTTCCAGGACTCCGACGAGGCTCTGGACCTGCATTTGCCCCTCCCCGACCAACATGTGGCTGGCTTTGGATCTCCTGCAAGCACACAGCCCCTGCCGGCTGGTCCGCCTCGCCTTGGGCAAGCAGACACTGCGCCCACATTGATGGATCCAACTCAGGAACATCACGCTGTTTTTTTTGCCGAGGGCTACGTGCATGCAGAAGATGACGACGCTTTGTCCGCCGAGCCCGTGCTTTTGGCTGCCATGGCCTGTAAAAAGTTGCAAGCTGGCAGTCCTGTCCATGTTAGCTGAATTGCAAGACATTTTCTGTGTCATGGACCCTGTTCGCAGGTACCTTTGCGTGCGCGCGACCTGCCCACCACAGAGGAGCTGGACAAGCAGGGCTTGGGGGACGGTGGGGCTGGAAAAGAAGGACAAAGGGCAGAAGCGACAACGGAATGGGGCTGAAATGCCTGGTGTAGCCAGAGTGGGTCGCAGAAGGTTCCGCCTGAGAAAGTTGGAGGCCGGAGATTCTTGTTGCGTCACACGTTGTGTCACATGCTGCGCTACATGCGGCTTCGAACGAATCTGCGCAGGTCAAGAAGGTCATGTCTGCTGCTGTCCAGCAGTTTCCACGGCTACTGCGCTGGCAGAATGAGAACATGGAGGCCATTCAGCTCCTCACCTGGAGCAAGTCCACCCGGAACCAGATTCTTTTCCACAACGACCTGATGCGCGCGGTCAAAGTCACCTTGCGTGACCTCAGCTCTCGCAGAGCTCACTTCTCGAATCATGACACGTTGCCAGAGACTGGGATCCCTGAACCGGAAGCCCGAGCTGAGGAGGGGCACCCCATGGCAGGCACCCCTCCAGCTGGGCGGAGGTAATTCCGTCTAGAACGTGTGTAAGGGTCAAGAAAGTCGTCTGCTATTTACACTTAGACGATCTTCCAGACTGTGGGACCAAGGGAGTTCCTGTGCGCAGACTTTACGTAATTAGACCAAGTTGATCTACCGAGTGGACACATGGCCCTCAGGGAGTCGTACAATTCCTGGAGGAATGCACGTCACTCAAGGTCTGCGGAACGCATGACGCTCGCGTGCGAAGCGCAGGAAAACAACCAAAGTCCATGCAGCACGCACTGTCTTTCCTTCATGCGCCGACAGACATCCATGAGGTCATTGGCGCGCCTGCCTGCGTCAGGTCTTATCGATCTACCGCATCAAGCCTCAACCGGGCGTTGCGGCGCTCCTGTTGCAGCTTGAACAGGGACTGCTCTATGTGAGCAAGGATCTTGTCTGAAGCGGCTCAGGCTGACTTTCTAGCAGAGTATAACTGCATATACTTCCGGACAGTATGCGGGACGTGTTGCTCGTTTTTTGTAACGCGACCGCTTTTAGGCGGAGCGTGAACTTGTCAAGTGTTGCTCTGCGCACCGGCCGAGCCAGCAGTCGAGCAACCCGAACATGGCAAAGCGTACTTCGATATCACATGTAGGCCAACACTGGGGATGCGACACTGCAACGAAAACCCTGCCTTCGCCAGGAAAACGGAGCTCTTTGTGACTAAGGT
This sequence comes from Symbiodinium natans, assembly GCA_905221605.1. Classification (NCBI taxonomy): domain Eukaryota; class Dinophyceae; order Suessiales; family Symbiodiniaceae; genus Symbiodinium; species Symbiodinium natans. The sequence continues at coordinate 174,917 of CAJNDS010002617.1, forward strand.
GCAAACTGACCTCACAACACATTCCACACTCCACAGTCTATGCGTGCAGACATATCACAAAGCACCAATCGACATTCGAGATCG
>CAJNDS010002617.1:182500-189827 GCA_905221605.1 Symbiodinium natans
ATGCACAGTGACCTGAAATTTTGGGCCTAGCTGATTCGCACGCTGTCCTCCATGCTTCACCAGAGTATGTTGCTGAAGACCCTTAGCGCTGGAAAATTTCCGATCGCACAGAGAGCACGGTACCTCCTGGTCTGCCTCGGTCAGGTCCAAATGCATGCTCTGAAGCTCCTGTTGCAGCGCAACAATCCTACCTCTAAGTCCCAGATACCACTGTATGTTCTGATCCGGGTTGTACTTCTGACAGGCATCTAGTGCGTCTTGATAGTTTTTCATCTGGCTGATCAAAACTGCTTGAGGAGTCTGAACCTTATATTGCTCGAACAGAGTCTTCGTGTCAATATGGCTGTAGTGCTGATGTTGCTTAAAGATGGATCTTAGCATCCGCGAGTATTTACTCTGAAGCTTCTGAAGACCTGATGAGGTGATGCCAGTGGCCACAAGCCCATGCAAGAGTGAGGATTCCACATAGACCCTCCAGATCTCCAACTTCTTTGAAGCCTCCAAGGCCTTAGTGGAGCACAGGATGTGTCGAAGTAGCTCAAACTTGCCTTGAGCTTGGGCGATCCTATAGTCAACAGTCTGGTCTTTGTAGGATCCATAGCTGAGCTGCACCCCTAGATATGTTAGTTTGTGATGAATCGGAATCTTATGTCCTGAGGGAAGGACGATGTGCAACTGCTTCTCTTTGCGCATCGTGTGCTTCTTGCGAAAGATGGACTGCTGAGTGCCCTGAACCATTAGCAAGGCTTTGGACTTCGTTGGATTGACTTCCAGCCCCACGTCCTCAAGAGACTGAAAGAGAGCCTCTATTCTGAGCAGGACTTTCTGAAGTTCAGGAAAGCTCGAGAAGGTTTCCTGGAGCAGGAAATCGTCTGCAAAGACCGTTAGGATGTCCCTAGCTTGCTTGCTATCTGGGCCCCATTTCTGCTCCATTCTGCTCATGACTAGAAGTGTCAGCGCAGACCACAATGCCGGGGCTAGCTTGCAACCTTGTTTGATTCCTGAAGAAGTGGGAACTTGAATCTCTAGTCCACTTGTGCCCATGTTGTAGGAGGTCTCACTGTGTAGTTGAACTACCAGTTCTTTCGTAACAGGGTCTGTTCCCAGGCGATCCAAGGCAGCTAGCAGCTCATGTCTATTAACAGAATCAAAAGCTTTGCTCAGATCAACCGAAATAGTAAGTGCCCCTGACAGCTGAGCCTGCCTGGCTCCGCGTTGGGACTTGTGCAGGTCCCTGCGATGCACTTGACGGAGCTGCTGCACGAAATCAAGGTGCTGACATGCTTTCGCGATGGCGTCCCGCACCCCCCTCTGCCTGATGTACGCAAATTGAGGCTGAAGCTGTGAGCTCGCCTGCAGTGCTGGTGCAATGCGAGTCTTCACTGCGCCTGCTAGCACTTTGCCTGGCACGCTGATGACTCCTATGGGCCTCAGGTTTTTCATGGCGGTGGCTGGCTTGCCCGGCTTGGGGATCCATGCAATTCGAGGGTCCTTTAGATAAGGGGAAATTTCAGATTGGGACACCTCAGAGTTGATTAGACCTGCTATGTGTTCGTGGGCTTCAGGACCTAGACTCTTCCAAGCTGATACTGGGGCTGAGGTGCTGGGGACTGCTTTCCCCACTGGCACTGTCTTGATTTGTGAGGATACCTGCAAGGCGGTGATCGCTGCTCTGGGCACAGCAGCTACTGAGTGCAAAGGAGAACTTTTGGAGAAGATTTGACTCGAGTATTCGCGCATAGTTTTTAGTGAGGCCTCCGTATCAAGCGGCTCACCTGCTTGATCCCTTAGGTTGACTCTCTGCACTGGGCGCCACGGAGCAAGTTTCCTGAGAGTATGAGCCAGTTTGTGGGATTGTTGCCTTTTATCTTCCTGGGCTTGTAGAAGCAACTGCTCTTGCTTCTCTAGCTTTCTTTGTTTTTGCTGTTTTTTGAAAGTCCGCGCCTCCTCCTTGATGTCCTCCACAAGCTTCTGGCATTCTGAATTATGCTCGGTTCCAGCCCTCTTGTGCGCCTGGATTTGCCGCACTTTCTTCCAGTATTCCTGATGAATAGGACCTGCTACTGGCTGAGACTTGCGTGGAGGAGGATAGTGCTCAGCTGATACACTAACCATCACTTCATCCAGTTCTTGCCAAGACGGTCTCACTTGCATTGTCCTCACCACTGCTTCCGTCAGACGATGTGAGTATGCCTGCCAGTTGTCATCTTTCCGCCGAAAGCTCGCATCCAGGGCTGTGGCATCAAACGGCCGTGGCTTGCTGGGTGTAGGACTGTAAGGAGGAATGAACAGAGTGGCTCGCACTGGAAAGTGTTTTGATCCATCTCTGTAGGCAGCCACAGGAAAGTTCTTATCCGAGTAGGCCTCCTTGGATCTCCTCCGAGCATCGTGCAGTCTGACCAGCAAAAAATCGATCTGAGAGGAATATGTGCCATCACTGTTAGCATACGTACTGCGATGGCCAGAAGCCCATGTGTTCAGCGCAGTTAGTCCACAGGATTTGCAGAGCGAGGGCAGTGTCTTCACATCCGCATTTGCAAACCGTACTCGATGAGGCACACTTGGTCCGATATGAGGACGTTCAGTCACCGCATGCGCATTGAAATCCCCAGCCACAATCAAGAAGTCACGTTGTGGGACTCTCTGTATTCGATTTTCGAGCTGTGTCATCACGTCCTTTCTCCTGCCTCTGTTTTCCGTCTTCGAGAGCTTTGAATCCCAGACGTGCTGGTACAGGTTCAGGAGATGTATTCTGGATCTCTGCCACGGGATCATGACGTGCTGCAAATGCCCTGGAACAATGGAAGTGCTGCGAATTTCTGAAAGAGGAGCCAGTGAGCTATGCACCAAGACAACCAGGCCAGCCTTGTGTCTGCTTGTTGAGCCACAGGTTAGGACTGACCACGGGCCTGAGCTGTAGACCTGGTCCTGCTGCCAATGCGATTCCTGCAGGAAAACGATTTTGATGTTCTTGTACTCTGTTGTTGCCAAAAGGGCCAGAATCTCGTTCCAAACACGACTTGTAATTGAGCCTGCGTTCCAAGTAAGGACTTCCATGTCAAATTTGTGATGGATCTGTCTGTTCGGTTGAAAAGAACGCCTCTCCGCTTTCGCAGGAGACGCGAATTGTCCTTCATGAGCTCCTAGAGCCTGAGCTGTCAGAAGACGGCCTTTGTAAAGTGCTGCTCCCTTCGCCAGGGCAACTTTACAAGCTCTTTGGTAGCTTCGCTTGCCGGTTTTGTTCATGGTTAGCTGACTTCGCTGCGCATGCTGCTCAGCTTCATCGGGGGGCGCTACTTCCCGAAACCCTCGATTCTGATCCATGGCTGGACCCTGGGACTTGGGACCCAGGCACCCAAGAAAGCTCGCTACGGCTACGAGAAATAAAATCCTCATCTTGGGCCAGAATCTTACAACAACAACAACAAGAAGAAGAACAACAAGAACAACAACAACAACAACAACAACAACAACAACAACAACAACAACAACAACAACAACAACAACAACAACAACAACAACAACAACAACAACAACAACGTGGAGGTGTTCATGTTCAGAAACACCGTGGAGGTGCATGGCCACACTGTGGAAGTGTGCATGTACAGTTTTCACGTTCGCAAACACCGTGGAGGTGTTCATGTGCATGATCGTCAGCACCTTACTCAGCCAATAGTTGAACATTAGACGTGCGGGCACGCGCGCGCGCGCGTGTGCGCGCGTGTCGAGTGCCATGTTATGGAGTTATGCCAGCATGCTTCGAAATCCTGCCGCCCGAAACCCTTTCCGGAGCCGCTGATGCTGCTGATGCTCGCCCCCCGGGTCCCCAAAGAGAAACGAAGCCTCGATGATGCGCACCCTGGCCCCCAACAACAAACAACGGCGCGGGCGGGCATCTATGGCGCCCTTTAAAGTCAGCTGAAAGAGCTATGGGACCAGGGTCCAGGGGCATGGGGTCATGGGACCATGGACCCTGAGGCCAAGAGCTACGGGACCATGGGGCCAGGAGCCATGGGTCCATGGGCCCTGGGTTCAGAGGAGCCATGGGCGGGGTGGGTGGAGCGGAATGGGACCACAGGGCCATGAGGGTCGAGGGGCATGGGGCCAGGGGAGCCATGGGTGGGGTGTGCGGAGCGGGCGGAGCGGTTCAGAGTTCATTGGGGCCGTGCGGCCTGGAGGCGGGGCTGGCCCGACCGTCATCCATGGGGCCAGGAGGGGGTCGAGGGGCATGGGGCCATACGAGATCGGGGCCATGGGGGTTGGGAGCCATGGGCGGGCTGGGCGGCGGGCGGGAGGGGGCTACAGCGACCTCTGTGTTTTCCAAGCTCTCAGCCGCATCCGAAACCCAAAACCAAACCCGCTGATGCTCATGATGCGCGCTCTTGTGGGGGTCCTTTGGGGTGGCCAATGCCACCCAAAAAACATCAACAACGCGTATTTGGCCAAAGTTGAAAAAGAGAGTCGATGATGCTCGCCGGGGTCGTTTTTGGGACCCCCCATGGGGCACCCAAAAAATGCGTCCAGGAGCCCAAATTCGGTGGGAAATAGCGCGTTTTTCGCGATAAAAATATTGTACCTGAAACATGATGCCCTTCGGGAGCCGCATTTGGAGCCGGATGTTGGGGAGCCAACCGGGTCAGCGGCTTAACCCCCCCCCGCGGTAGCTAAAGCTAGGGCTGGCGCCTAACGGCGTCGGACCACGGGCGTGCCCGGATTTAAGAGCCTCCGGCTCAAGCCGCCGACCCCGCTGGAGCATCGTTGAAAGGTTTAAACGCGCTCGTCAGCTCAAAGGATGCCAAAAGTTGATTTGCTTGAGCCTCTGTGAAACGTTGGGGGGGGGGGGGGGGTGGGGGTAGCACCAAGGACCCCAAAACAGTGAGCCTGAGCCAGCAGCTCCAGCAACCCAAGGCCAATAAGCGGAGAAGGGCTGGGGGGAGGGGGTGTTGCGTGCGAGGCAAAACGGGGTTGAAGCCAAGCCCCCATACACCTAGCCCAGCAAACCGGAAGCGGGAAGGGGGGGTAGGGGGGGGGTAGGGGGTAGGGGGGGTAGGGGTGGGGTAGGGGGGCGGGGGCGGTAGGGGGTTTTTTTTCAAAGAATAAAAAACCCCTATGTCCTGTGCGAAACCGCCTCTGGTCCGTGAGTTTATTGGCCCTCCATGAAAAAGCTGCCCGGGTACCCCCCCCTACCCCCCCCCCCGCGTTTTGAAGGGGTAAGGAGGGAAAGAGGGAGGTTTTCACCTCCTTTTCCCATCCAATACGCCGCCAGGGTCGGCGGACCCTAAACCCTAAACCCTAAACCCTAAACCCCAAACCCTAAACCCTAAACCCTAAACCCTAAACCCTAAACCCTAAACCCTAAACCCTAAACCCTAAACCCTAAACCCTAAACCCTAAACCCTAAACCCTAAACACCACCCATCTGGACGAGGCCGGGCAACAGAGCTCGATCTTCCAGGCAGACGAGGGTTTGGGTTTTTGGGTTTGGTTTTTTGGTTTTTGGTTTAGGGTTTTGGTTTAGGGTTTTAGGGTTTTAGGGTTTAGGGTGGGGTCGAAGCATAAACCCTTTCAATTTGCGGATGTTTAGAGTGAAGGCCTTCCCAAACCTTAAACCTTAAACCCGAAACCCTAGACCTTAAATCCAAAGAGTTCAAGGCTATCCCTGAACCCTGCACCTTGTGCTTCTTGTGCCCAAAGACAGATGTGAGGCCTTTGGGAGCTTGACGGTGACGTTTCGCCTTAGCAGCATCAGGGACTTGCAGGAGATGCCGTAGCGTCGCTCGCAGGAACCAGGCAACCTCTTTCCGCCACAAAGCAACACCGCCCAGAAAACAGCGTCCCCCCCACCCTCAGAGCCAGGTTTCTGAACAAGTAGGTGCAAGTACTATTGCTTAAATCGTTTTCCTGCTGGCTGAAGGGATCCGCTCTGCCTCCGCAATTCTTCCCCTCGCCCCTGACACTCTTCCAGACTTGGCTGTCTTAGGCAGCTAGATTTTAGGGTTTCGGGTTTAGGGTTTGGGGTTTCCATGGGCCTGGCTTGCCAGACCCCACGCCAACAACATTAACCACTCTGTGAACAGATGCCAGTGCGCCCACCAAAACAGATACCGCACCATTATGACCGTGAACGCATCGGATGTACAATTGCTGACCCACAGCATCAAAAGGCTTACTGCTGGGGAGCGAGGGCTGCATGCGCCTGATTAAGCGTGGAAGCAGGCTCCCAACATGTTGTACAAAAAGAGCCCAATAGTTATACCTTAAACCACATGCTGGCATCCTGAGTAAAGTTCAAGGTCTTCTAAAGCCCTGACAATCTGCGGGGCCGCGTCCTTAAGTAAGGGGGCACTAGATCATTCTGGCATGACACCGCATCGAAGCCACGAAGCCTTCCCCGAATCCTACACTCCAACCCCCAAACCCCTAAACTCCCACACCCTAAACCCCCAAACCCCACCCTAGACCCTGAGCCCTAAACCCTGAGCACCCAAAGCCCGAAACCCGAAGCCTTAAACCCTAAACCCTAAACCCTAAACCGTAAACCCTAAACCCTAAACCCGAAACCCTAAACCCTAAGCCCTAAACCCTAAACCCTAAACCCTGAAGCAGGCAACTCCAGGTTGAGGACCGCTTGCTGATCGCCAGGTTCTCAGCAGCTGTTTGTGGAATTCTCATGTGCCTTCAAAGCCAGTTCTAACGGAGTCGGCAGTTTTAGGGGTTTTGGGTTTAGGGGTTTGGGGTTTAGGCGTTTGGGGGGTGAGTAGTTTTGTGTTTAGGGGAGGTTTAGGGCTTAGGGTTTGGGGTTTGGGGTTTGGGATGCAGAAACCTCAGGAGTAATCCAGGAGAGCTTGAGACCAAACCCCTGAATTTTGAATGCCCCTGAGCTTAAGGCAAACCCCGAGCCACCGCCAATGCTCTGAAGTCAAGCCGACCACACTTGCCACACTGTCGTCATGAGCTTCTCATGTATAGAGCTCATGAAAGAAAATGTGTTCTTTTGCTCTGACGTCTGAACTATGAACCTGTGAGCATGGGAAGTAGAGTGAGACATGAACTAGCCTCCAAAGCTTAATGTCAGTACATTTCCTTCGTTCTTGATAGACCCTGGCGACCACAGCTTTTCAAATGTAAGAAGGCAGCAGATCGGGTTCCCCATTTTACCCCTGCACAAAAGCCATGAGTCATCAGGGGTCCATCCACTGTGGAAGGACAGTGGAAGGACGGGTCAGCAAGGTTCCACTCCTTTACAGTGCTGCGCGCGCGCATTTTCCTTTGCGCGTTTCATTGCACGACCGCGTTTCTTCAGAAACGGAATTGAAGAAGCCAGCTG
>CAJNDS010002617.1:189927-199927 GCA_905221605.1 Symbiodinium natans
CTACTACTACTACTACTAATACTAACAATAAAAATATCTTTTGTTATTAGTCTAATTTTTCGTCTGATACCACTTACCTCAACTTGGCATCGCACCTCGAGAGCCTCGATGCGGATCTTCAGATCTGCACGAGGAGCGCTTCTTCAAAGTGACAAGAACAGGTCGCCGCCGGCTCTAAACAGTAACACTACGGTAACACTTCTTAGATGAAGCGCTGTTTGTTGGGCAGCACAATCTCAGCACTACAACTAGAATTCTGCATTCTGCTGCTCTGCGGGTCCAAAACTCAGGCGTCGCCACAGCGCGAGTGAGGAAGAACAGCCGGATAAGCATAGGGTTTAGCTTTAGCTCCTGTGTTGCTTCAGCCACACATGTGAGCCTGCACTGGCGCCGGCTCAGCAAAGAGGGACTAGGGAAGCGCTGTTCTCGTTGCGTTTACGCCAGAGACGCCGTCAGTGATGCACAACGACATGCAAAGACGCATGCCGGAGTGAAGAGAAGTATCAAGGGCCAGATGAAGCGAACTCGGAAGGGTACTGCGGTTCGTGACACGTCGTGGCCCCCCAGCCTGGAATGTTGAACTTCTCAAGTGCGCCAAGACGCCTCACAAAGAAGCTGGAAGGCATAGCAAACCCCTACATCCACAGCCATGCCCAGGAATGAACAGCGAAGACAATGAGCAGCCCACGCGACCACAAGCTGAAGGTCTTCCTTGTCCACCTTGCGCACATGGTCCACGTCCTTGCAACGCAGCTCAAGCCAGGGAGATGTCCCTTGCACGGTTCTTGTCAAGTTCTTTCCTGGGCTCTCTTCATGTTGAAGACCTCGGTACCAAGCCTCAGCATCGACTTGACGGGTACGCAATGCACACACCCAGTGGCACAGTGACATCTGTGCGCCTTTCCAGGCGCTCTTCTAAATGCATCAGCTGCGGAGGCGCGACCTCCGAACTGCCGCAGAATGTCAGAAAGTACCCCATGCAAACCCCCCGATGCAGAAACCGGCTCTGACAGCTCAGCAACGGAAAGCTGAGTTCCCAGCTCCCTCTTCTATACTGCCCATGCCCATGCTCATGCTCATGAGGCCATCAAGCGAAAGGGAATCCCGAAAGCTTCCCAGGGCCTGGCACTGCACTCCTCTATGTGACTTCTGCGCACATGGTTCAATGGCCATTCGTCATTCCATGTCCAGTCTTCTCTCCACGCTGCCGAGCGGCCATGGAACTTCGCACCGGCATGCTGCTAACTGGGACACCTCCCCCTTGCAGCCACCTGAGACAAGCCTTCAGCTAACATTTCTACATGCTTGGCCTTTCTGGGGCACTCACTGCACCACTTTCGCTTCAAACTCTTCGCGATCATTGTCGAACCTGGCCGGCAAATACACTTTAGACATGAGCTCTTCCCCTCCCGGTGCACTAGCGACAAACAGCCGTGGGAGCTGTTGAAGGCACATGGCGAGATCCTTGCCCATCTCGTCTCTGGGCTTGAAACACCAACTCCACCTGAATCGATACTTTGACCTCTTGTTTAACGACTCGCGCAGCTTAAGCATACCCAACTCAATCTCCCACCTGATGTCTGCCTCGCCAACCATCTGCCACGGAAGCCTGCTGTCATCTTCAACCAGGAAGGTGCGAGTCCTGAGGACTGAGGATGCTGTGTCCCCAGACTCCGGTGTATCTGCAAACGAGGGCCGAGCTCCACATGATCTGAAAAGTTAACATGCTTTCTGCTTTCGTTGGGCCTGGCTTCCTCGGTGAACTGCACATCCGCAGTCGGAGAACTGTTGCAGGTAGCATTTGGGCCGGTGCTGCCCTTGTGCTTTCCGCTTCTTCCTCCGGGCTGCAAAGCAGAATGCAGCTACAGCCTACAGCTTTACATGACGAACTGTTAAAACAATGTGGTTCGGCCGCTCCTCCGGATCTGGAAAGAGCTGCTTTTGAAGCATCCTGGATGCCACACCCACATAAAGTCTTGGGAACTCCACGACATGATACGTGGACATCGCAAACGTGCCTCCGCAGTCGTCGCGGCAGGAACTCCAGAAATGAAAGCAACGTCTGGTTGACGGACTGCCCAGCACATGTGACTATGCACCGGGACGCACCGTGACACGAGGATGAGTACCATGAGCACTTCAGTCCCAGTCAAAGTAAGCGCAAGCAAGTAGTAAAGTACGCATGGCTTTCTGCTCACTCTGAACATCAGACAGCGCCTCAATGTCGGCTTTGACCTCCGCAATTCCCCGATTGACCTGCAACATAGTACAGAACCATGCCATCCGCAGAAATTCAAAAAGAGCCGGTTGGCCTGCCCATCGAGATCCAAGAGCTTCTTGCCCAAACGAGCAATGCGCGAGGAGTTGACTTCGTCCTCAACAAAGACGGTCGATCTACCGCTTTGCCGCAAAGTCAGTCAACAGTCTGAGGTCACTGCAGATGAGTCAGGCATGTGCCCAGCAGCCGATTCTGCACCTCTTCTTGAGTTCTCCGCAGCGAAAGCATCGATACGAGATGGTACAACTGAGCTGAGATGATGTGAGATCTCTGTGTCTGTCAAGCTTTGACGAAATGCCCTCAACGGTGCTGGTTACCGTGAACATGCCTTGAGTCGATGCCTCGTTCTAACCACGAGAAAATCATGAGAATGCACAATGAAGGCCAGCGGCCCTACCATGCCATTCCTACATCGCGAAACGCTTTCCTGAGGCTCCCACTGGCATCGGTTGGCACTGCAGTCCGCTCCGCCATCTGCCTAAAAGCGCGCCCCGGAAGAGACATACTGCAGATTGCGAGTGCAAAGTCTGAAAGACAACAACAACTCGAGTGTACTTGCATTATCTTGCAATCATGCAGTATAAACTGGCGTTCTTTGCGCGCCCTGAACCGTTGCCATCTGCTGCATCTCAGGTGGCCTCGATGGCAAGGTCGCTCCAGCCTGAACACCCGTTCTCACAGCCAGCACCATATTACAACATACTTCAACTCACACATATTGTTCGCATGTTTGAAATGGCACGCTTACTTCCATATCCTTGCTTCCATCACTCCATCAGTCCGGCCTTCAGCTTGGGCTTCTTGTTGTCTTTTTCTCCCACCGAGACGATGGCTTGGAATGAGCCTCTCGAGAGTTCACACCATGTAGTGCCACGCCGAGCCACTGAGTTCGCTTTTTGCTGACAACAAAGAACACAGCTCAAGGCTGTGAATATGTAGCTTCGAAGCAATGATCTGGGGGCTGACCAGAATCAACTTTCTGGTGATCCATGGCGGCTCCATGCCTTGGGAATGTGAAGGGGCCGTGATCGGCTCTTGCATGGTTCAACCCGGTGCTCCGGAATGTTCAATCTGAGATCAGACACACCAACAGGTAGTCCAGCCGAGACTGTTGATACACAACCTGGGGCAGCGGTTTGCCGTGGGGCCAGGACTGGTGAAGACCGGTGCCCTTTTGCATCCTTTGGCCCTTCTGGGCCTGGTCCACGATGTTGCTCACCTGGTGAGCAGATATGAGCAGAGCGACACCAAGCAACGCATCGTTCAAGACCTGTGCACGTCTCTAGGCTGGCCACATGCCCGAGGCTCACATGAACATGGAACATGGCTATACAAGATTGTATGTCAGGGAACCACCTCCCCTCTCCCCTCTCCCCTCCCCCGAGGACCACAGCAGGGACACGGCTTCTCTTGGGACACTCCAGGGATACTCGGCTCTCTGCGGGCTCCTCTCAAGACTAGGAGGGACCTACGAGAGCTTGTGAGAGCTTGTGGTGCGTGGCGGTGTTTTCTGTGCGTGGTCTGTGCCTGGCGGTTGTCTTGCTAACACTCTATATCACGGGCTGGCAGGCCATTCTAAACATCAGCGAAAGGGGGGTGGGTGATCTTGCGAAAACCCCATAAGCCCCAAACCCCTAAAATCCTTTCCTAGACCATGAGCCCTAACACCCTAAACCCCCAAAACCCTAAGCGCATAAAACCTTGAGCCCTAAAACTCCAAACCCTAAACATCCCTAAACCAAACACCACGGGGGGGAGGGGGTCAGGATGTAGGGTCTTAGGGTTTAGGGGCTTTCGGGTTATAGGGTTTTAGGGTTGGTCAGGTTTTGTGGATTTTGCGCTTGTTTTGAATCGAAGGGTTCTCAGGGTTTTCATTCAAACGCTGGTCTTAGTTTCGGGCTGGTGTGAGTTTTTGAGTTTCGGTGTGGGGGGGGGGGGGGGGGTGGGGTAGGGGGGGGGCGGTAGGGGAGGGTGGGGGACGGAAGCATATATGTGGAGGAGAACAACAACATATATCCATATATATATATATATATACATACACACACTAGTCTGTAGATATTGATGCGTCAATGTTTACTGGTGTGTACTCGTGTGCCATCCCTGACCTCGGCTTGGAGCCGCTTCAGCTTCTCCACTGCGAAGTTGGCCTCAGTTTAAAAGGGCAACTCTAAGACTCTATGAGGCCTAGCCCGAAAGCTCACTTAGAACTCTGTTTTGTTGAAGGCTGCTTCTTTGATGTGAAAGGGATCGTGCCTGGCCCTCAGCATGCTTGTGGGCAGATCGGAGGCCCGCAATCTTCAGCATGCCTCGGAGGAGTCGCAAAGTCTTCTGAGGTTTCTGGGACATGTCGGGCTGCTTGGGTTCCGGGCTTTGCTGCTGGCTGTCCTGCAACCTCTTCACTTTGTCCTCGACGTCCTGTGAATTCGCATAACGTTTGACGACACAGTAACTGATAAACGGGGCCGAGGTCTCTCCACTGAATTCGGGCGATACATCTAAATGTGCACCACGACTCTGGATCTGCGGCACAGGCATCCTGCATGTCCCTTGCACTCGGCCCTTCGCCACTCCTTAGAGATGGAATGAGATGCGGACGGTACTGGCACAGCACATGCGACTGCCATTGCCAACAGCCCAGGGTGTCTGACAGAGCACGAGCTCTCTCCTGCACCAGAAGGGGCAAGATGACAGTGCATGTGCAAGCGTGTGCAGCCTGCGCACCTGATCGTCTGTCTCAATGTTGTGGAGCAGCGCGGCGTTCAACTTCTTGTCGAACTCACTCCGCACTGACCTATATATGCCCTGTAACATGATTCGACAATGCTTCCAACCGAACTCGTGCAAAGAGACACAGAAGCGTGGGCCCGTGGGCCTCATTTCGTTGCTGACAACACTGAGGATGACGTCGACCTGCAACCCACCCTTCTGCCAAAACAATCTTGTGTGAGCTTTGAGCATCTGTGAGCATGCATTGGCCCATTCCCAGCGCTTTTCTAACACCTCAAGGTCGCCAGACTGCGCCCGAAAGGTAAACTACAGAGCTGAATGCAGTCTCTCACTTGCTTCTCCTCGCCGATTCAGCCTGCTGCCAATAAGTCACGGGATTTCAAGCACACAGCACAAGGAGCTCAGAAAGTGAGGACGTCAGGACCCACAGCGCCAGCAGCTGAAATCGCATGCGGCAACTGTAGCCACTCCAGCAACCTGCTCCTCCTCCGCCTCCCTGGCCAACACCTCCAAACTATCGCTGCCCACTCATGCAAGGAGTTCAGTTGCGTGTCCCATCTAGGAGGAGGACATTTTCGCCGAGCATAATGCTCATCACCACAGCATCGTGCTCTGCCTGGAAGGTCCATTCTCTTCTCTGAGCATTTCAAGCTGCACGGGCCGTGGAGCTACACCTCATCCACTTGATGCTGCAGGAACTCTATGCTGTCCACAAGCCCATCCACACGCCTGCAAGTCTGAAGAGCTGAAGGCAATCCAAGCAAGGCAAGTGCAAGGACAGGGAGAACATGTGAGAAGTAAGCCTCATGTCTTTCGCCATTAGTCTGGAAAGCACAGAGTTGAACTCGCTGTCCTCCGGCCTGTCAAGCACTCGGCGGCTTGATCGCGAAAGGCTCTGCTGGGGGGGCACTGAGGGCTCAACATTGCATCGGCAGTTTCTCCGACTCTACTGGAGATACACGACCTTGCCAACTGGCATGCTGTCGACTTCTGTTCGTCACATGCCCATTTAGCTGGGGAGGAGACTCCAGCTTTTGCAGCTCAACCGACCACATGACCAGTTGCGTAAACAGCTGGAACCGTCTCCTGTGAACGTGGTGAATGCTTCCAATGTCTGCAAAACGCCTCCAGTGAGGACAGTGCGGGACCATTGCTTGCAACTCATCCATTTTCTGAAAGGCCTGGCAATCTGGCAGCGTATATCTCCGTGGCCGGCTTACCCAGGCTGCAATGCTTATGTAAGGCAGCGGCGCTGTCGGACAGTGCCGGAAAAACCTTCGGTTTTGAAAGAAAGAGACATCGGAATTGCCAAAAAAACACATCGCGAAGATGCATGGCCACCTTCGTAATCTTTTCACAGAGGTCCTTGGGCTTGAACTCCTGGTGTGAGATGGGCATGACAACAAGCGCGTTCAACTCCAAACAACTTCCGCATTGGCCCTCGACCATCCTCCCACTTCTCACCAGGAGCATCCCCACCGCGAAACAAGGCAAATGTGGGAGTGCCTCCGAAGCTCCCAAGGCGAGATGCCAGCGCGCAGACAACTCAGCAGCCACGCCTCTTGCAACTGGACAACCGTCCGGAAAGTCGTTCTTCTCAATGTTTAACCTCAATCACACTTCTGGCATGCTACATGACTCTGTAAAGAGGTTCTGAAGCGTAGGACCTCTTCAGGCGAAAAGGTGCCTGGCACGGTGTGAAAGAACTGCCTTCCAGCTTCACTGTCTTAATGTTGGTGCCTTGTTCTCAAGCAGGAGCTCACCCTTAGCCGTGTGTAAACGAGATGGCACCACTCCAAGCAAAGCATAACGGGCACCAAGGTCCCAACCAAGGAGTTGATGAAAGGTCTCATCAAGAAGCAAAGGAAGCAGGTGTCCTGCGGCTGCAAAGAAACAACATGCAAGCAGCAACAACAACAATGCACAGACGTCTGATGTCCTCATACATTTGCAGTAACACCATCGGTTTTCCTGGCTGGCTGTCGGCCAGAACATCCTGCACGAGTTGCCATCAAGAGGACTGCAATAAAGCCGCTTGCAAGATATCAGATCATGCACTCCTTCTGAAAAGATGCGTTTGAGACAAGGGGAACCGCCTTCGGTGCCTGCCAACACCATGGTGACACCGCTGCTGCGCTGCACATTCTTAGGTAGGTGCCTTGACCCTTGTGAGATCCTGGGAAACTGGCTTGAAAAAGTCCAAGACCTGGTCTCTCGGCAACAGGCCATGCTGTCATGATGTCTGCAAGCCTCCATTTGTGCACGTGGCGCGCCTCCTGCTTTGGGATCTCACCCCCAATGTGCAAAACCGATCTTGGCATGTGCACGGCTGACTCACGCTGACGGCGGCATTGTTTCGAAGTCATGACATGAGGCAACGGCTTTCGCTGTCCCTTGTACATAACCTGGAAGTTCACGGGCATCAAAGCCAAAGGCTTCTCAGACTCAGCGTACCCTGTCAAAGCGTGAAAGTAAGCTCTGGACCACTCTGAGTGGTGACTGCGCGCCTTCTTCGGCGTCATCGTCACCTTCCCGAAGTGAAGGACCCTTACGTCCGTCCGTGACAACACCCTTGCACACTGCTGGGCCAAACCTGGGTGCGGAAGAGGTGGGTCACCTCACCAAATGCTACCACATGATTCTTTGCCAGATCAATCCATGATCAGTCCATGTGCAGCGCTGGCCTTCCTTTCGAACATTCTGATAGTACCTGTAGCCAACAACAATCATCGGGCCAAACGCTACACCTCGCATGCCGGTTGCAGATGAAAGTATGCGCGTACACGGCGGAAAGATACTCCTCCAAAATGACCCTAAAGCCATAGCACCTCCCTTTACAGAAAAATGTCTGGTCATGTCTTATCAAATAGGGTCGCCAGGGAACCGAAGAGCACCCTGCACATTTGAGATCCAGGGTTAACATTGTCACTGACACGCACCAGCGACGTTGTGAGTGTTAGCGCAGGTATTCTTCTCGTCCGGCTCTCTTGTTCTCCTGCTTTGGATGTAAATGTAAATAGGAAAACCGAATTTATCCATGTTGTAACCGGAAATCCAGATTTGCTTGGGTTTATTCGGGAACCTTTGATGTATTGATACTTTGTATAGGAAAACCTTTATTGGGGTCGCACGTATAAACCCGAAACTCTCCCCAGGGAGTTGTTCTGGCGCCGGGTCTGAACCAAAGTTTTGCAGGACCGGGGGTCATCATAACGAAGGTGGGGGGGACGGCGGGCCTCTTCTGGCTTCTTCTCGGCCTCTTCTTGGATTCTTTGGGGGTTTCTTCTGGGCTTCTTCTTGAACCTGAATCAAAACAAACTTCCGCCCCGGACCCGGACCCGCACCTGGACCCAGACTCGGACCCCCCCCCCACCCACACAAGAAAACGATATCCCCAACACCACCGGAATCTATGCAAGCATCGCAGGCGAAAGGCCCTTTCCCGGCACGATAGATGAGCAATCCCGGGGCCAGACTTTATGAACATGCACTGTAGCTCCCTCCTGCAAGAAAAGACACTTTTCGCACTGCTTCGCATGAAGTAGGTGTAGGTCGGGGCAACGGAGTCAGCTCGACGCTTTCCCCTGGAAAACAAGCTGGAACTTCAAAAGCTGCGAGGCCAAAAGCGGCCGCCCAGCTGTAACTCCAAACTTTCACGCTTTCGTTTTAGCCCCTACGGGGTAGCCTTGCCGAAGGAATCGATGCTTCCGGTCGGCTCTGCAGATCAGGATTTCTGAATCTCGGGTCTGGACTGCTTTAAGGAATGAGTCAAAGAGTCAAGTAGCTGCACCACCTCTGCTCGATTGAAAGAAGCTGGCAAGAAGATCTCTTCCCGGAAAGAATTGTCTCCATCAACCCCTTTTTGTGTTTTTACGACCCCTGCTCAAGATGGGATATCGGGCTCGAGACAACCTAGCATAATGGAAACCGTTCATGAAACGAACTTTTTGGCACAAATGCCGGCCCCGAAATCCCACCGTTAACACCCCACGTTGCAATATGACCCATACATTAATCCTCCACAGGCTTCTGGGAGATAGTCCGTTTCTCCTGTATTTCATTCCACTACCCTTCCATGATGCAATCGGAAAACTTCTACAAACATGTTGCTCGTACACGTCTCGGTTTGGGTTTAGGGTTTAGGGTTTAGGGTTGAGGGTTTATGTGTGGAGTTTAGGGCTTAGGGTTTGAGGTTCTGGCTTGGGTCATGCACGGCTTAAGACAAGCGGAGCTTGGGGGGAGGGGCCACAGTCCCCCCATTTGCGAACACAACGCAGGGGCCGCGTTTGTTGAAATGTGATTCATATAAGTCGCGCAGGAATGTTCATTGACGGTACGACGTTCTTCTAAGCAAGGTTGCGCGGCTGAAAAGAGCGAGGTGGTTGGCCCCAATTTTCTAACATGATGTTCATCGCATGTTTATTGACGTGAAGGCTGCACGGTTTAAAAGCTGGTCTGGTGAAATGCCACCGTATGCAGCCTGGATCGGTTGCCCATCACTGCCCTCTTGCCCCTTGGGCATGAACTCTTCACCTGCCCTGACTGCCTCCTCAAGTTGGGCCTTTTGATTCCTTCGATGTCTAGGTCTGTCATCCATCAGGACATCTCCGCTTGAGCTACACCAGACGCCAAGACAAAGGGGCAGCATGTCCGTCACTGCCTTGCACCCTTGCACTTTGTCAGCCGCCCAGAGGGCAACAAACTCAGGCTCCGGTGCCACGGTTTCACAGGGACTCATGCCGCGACCACGAAAGGACCGCACATGCAACCCTTTCCACACGGTGGCTCAAGGCCAAGCGGCAAGTTACATGGTGTCGGGACTAGTTCTACACTCTAAGAAACCCTGCAAGTATTCGCTGAGAATTCATAAGATGACCAAAGACGCACCACTGCCACATCTGCAATGTGCAGGCACGGCGCACTTGATCTGCTTTAACGAAGCTTCCGCAATTAGGGTTCGAATGATGCGCTGGATGTCCTCACCTTGCTTAG
>CAJNDS010002617.1:204927-222427 GCA_905221605.1 Symbiodinium natans
TTACTGATTGCTGAAGAGTCGAGAGTCCATCCGGCGGCTCGGGTAGATACAGAATCAAGCCACCTTTTTCCTCAACACTTATGCGTTCCTCCGGTGCTGAGATATGAACTCGCGCCTCCCATTTATCTGATGAAAGATCTGGAATACGCTGAGAGATATGCAACAGAAATTGAGATGCATCCTCCTGCCTGGGTCGTAATCGCCATCCTGCTAGCAGCGGACGAAGATGTCGCAACCTCCGAACATCCGCATGAGAGGATCTGCCATTCAGGGAACCTATTTCCGTTAGGATGGAATTTAAAGAAGGATCTGGGAACAGTCCGTCTGACAAGAGAGAGATAAGGATATGAACGACCGTGTGTGCATAGCACAGTTGATGCGGATTATGATAAGCTAGACGCCAGGCAGCGTCTTGCATGGAAGCTGTGGGAGGTGCAGTGGTTGAACGACCCGAGACGCGTGCAGTGTATGTCAGCAAAGAAGCTCGGCTGCTGGAGGAAGCCTCCTGGGAGGAAGCCTCCCTTCCTCTCACCTGGCTAATTGGAGGATCTGCACTGAAGAGATCTGGCAGCTCCATAGGCTTGGCGCAAGCTGCGCTCATGGCGTATGTCTGAAGCAGAACCACACATTGCTCTGCATGGCGTACTGGAGCATCTACCACAATGCGACAATACCTACATTCTTCTTTTTTGTGCAGGAGGCGCTTATGTGTTTGCATGTTGGCAAGAATGGATGCCGAGGATTGTGCCCAGAAAGCGGGATGAGCTTTCTGAATGTGCTGTTTCACTCCTTTGTGGCCAACAATGTATTGCCCACAGAGACTGCAGTTCGTTAATAGATGCTGAGTGACATGTCTCTTTTTTAGTAGAAGATCAGGATCCTTCTTAAGTTGTTCCTGCACGCTATGCTTTCTGAGCTTGTACAGGATTTGGCTCGTTCTTTCAGCTCGTGCAGCTGAGGGCAAATGCCTGACTCCACATGTCTGCGAAGTTGATGCATTGTGCGCAACTGCCTGTTGCATGCCGCACATTGCGGAAGTCCTTTGCAGCTATGCACAGTGACCTGAAATTTTGGGCCTAGCTGATTCGCACGCTGTCCTCCATGCTTCACCAGAGTATGTTGCTGAAGACCCTTAGCGCTGGAAAATTTCCGATCGCACAGAGAGCACGGTACCTCCTGGTCTGCCTCGGTCAGGTCCAAATGCATGCTCTGAAGCTCCTGTTGCAGCGCAACAATCCTACCTCGAAGTCCCAGATACCACTGTATGTTCTGATCCGGGTTGTACTTCTGACAGGCATCTAGTGCGTCTTGGTAGTTTTTCATCTGGCTGATCAAAACTGCTTGAGGAGTCTGAACCTTATATTGCTCGAACAGAGTCTTCGTGTCAATATGGCTGTAGTGCTGATGTTGCTTAAAGATGGATCTTAGCATCCGCGAGTATTTACTCTGAAGCTTCTGAAGACCTGATGAGGTGATGCCAGTGGCCACAAGCCCATGCAAGAGTGAGGATTCCACATAGACCCTCCAGATCTCCAACTTCTTTGAAGCCTCCAAGGCCTTAGTGGAGCACAGGATGTGTCGAAGTAGCTCAAACTTGCCTTGAGCTTGGGCGATCCTATAGTCAACAGTCTGGTCTTTGTAGGATCCATAGCTGAGCTGCACCCCTAGATATGTTAGTTTGTGATGAATCGGAATCTTATGTCCTGAGGGAAGGACGATGTGCAACTGCTTCTCTTTGCGCATCGTGTGCTTCTTGCGAAAGATGGACTGCTGAGTGCCCTGAACCATTAGCAAGGCTTTGGACTTCGTTGGATTGACTTCCAGCCCCACGTCCTCAAGAGACTGAAAGAGAGCCTCTATTCTGAGCAGGACTTTCTGAAGTTCAGGAAAGCTCGAGAAGGTTTCCTGGAGCAGGAAATCGTCTGCAAAGACTGTTAGGATGTCCCTAGCTTGCTTGCTATCTGGGCCCCATTTCTGCTCCATTCTGCTCATGACTAGAAGTGTCAGCGCAGACCACAATGCCGGGGCTAGCTTGCAACCTTGTTTGATTCCTGAAGAAGTGGGAACTTGAATCTCTAGTCCACTTGTGCCCATGTTGTAGGAGGTCTCACTGTGTAGTTGAACTACCAGTTCTTTCGTAACAGGGTCTGTTCCCAGGCGATCCAAGGCAGCTAGCAGCTCATGTCTATTAACAGAATCGAAAGCTTTGCTCAGATCAACCGAAATAGTAAGTGCCCCTGACAGCTGAGCCTGCCTGGCTCTGCGTTGGGACTTGTGCAGGTCCCTGCGATGCACTTGACGGAGCTGCTGCACGAAATCAAGGTGCTGACATGCTTTCGCGATGGCGTCCCGCACCCCCCTCTGCCTGATGTACGCAAATTGAGGCTGAAGCTGTGAGCTCGCCTGCAGTGCTGGTGCAATGCGAGTCTTCACTGCGCCTGCTAGCACTTTGCCTGGCACGCTGATGACTCCTATGGGCCTCAGGTTTTTCATGGCGGTGGCTGGCTTGCCCGGCTTGGGGATCCATGCAATTCGAGGGTCCTTTAGATAAGGGGAAATTTCAGATTGGGACACCTCAGAGTTGATTAGACCTGCTATGTGTTCGTGGGCTTCAGGACCTAGACTCTTCCAAGCTGATACTGGGGCTGAGGTGCTGGGGACTGCTTTCCCCACTGGCACTGTCTTGATTTGTGAGGATACCTGCAAGGCGGTGATCGCTGCTCTGGGCACAGCAGCTACTGAGTGCAAAGGAGAACTTTTGGAGAAGATTTGACTCGAGTATTCGCGCATAGTTTTTAGTGAGGCCTCCGTATCAAGCTGCTCACCTGCTTGATCCCTTAGGTTGACTCTCTGCACTGGGCGCCACGGAGCAAGTTTCCTGAGAGTATGAGCCAGTTTGTGGGATTGTTGCCTTTTATCTTCCTGGGCTTGTAGAAGCAACTGCTCTTGCTTCTCTAGCTTTCTTTGTTTTTGCTGTTTTTTGAAAGTCCGCGCCTCCTCCTTGATGTCCTCCACAAGCTTCTGGCATTCTGAATTATGCTCGGTTCCAGCCCTCTTGTGCGCCTGGATTTGCCGCACTTTCTTCCAGTATTCCTGATGAATAGGACCTGCTACTGGCTGAGACTTGCGTGGAGGAGGATAGTGCTCAGCTGATACACTAACCATCACTTCATCCAGTTCTTGCCAAGACGGTCTCACTTGCATTGTCCTCACCACTGCTTCCGTCAGACGATGTGAGTATGCCTGCCAGTTGTCATCTTTCCGCCGAAAGCTCGCATCCAGGGCTGTGGCATCAAACGGCCGTGGCTTGCTGGGTGTAGGACTGTAAGGAGGAATGAACAGAGTGGCTCGCACTGGAAAGTGTTTTGATCCATCTCTGTAGGCTGCCACCGGAAAGTTCTTATCCGAGTAGGCCTCCTTGGATCTCCTCCGAGCATCGTGCAGTCTGACCAGCAAAAAATCGATCTGAGAGGAATATGTGCCATCACTGCTAGCATACGTACTGCGATGGCCAGAAGCCCATGTGTTCAGCGCAGTTAGTCCACAGGATTTGCAGAGCGAGGGCAGTGTCTTCACATCCGCATTTGCAAACCGTACTCGATGAGGCACACTTGGTCCGATATGAGGACGTTCAGTCACCGCATGCGCATTGAAATCCCCAGCCACAATCAAGAAGTCACGTTGTGGGACTCTCTGTATTCGATTTTCGAGCTGTGTCATCACGTCCTTTCTCCTGCCTCTGTTTTCCGTTTTCGAGAGCTTTGAATCCCAGACGTGCTGGTACAGGTTCAGGAGATGTATTCTGGATCTCTGCCACGGGATCATGACGTGCTGCAAATGCCCTGGAACAATGGAAGTGCTGCGAATTTCTGAAAGAGGAGCCAGTGAGCTATGCACCAAGACAACCAGGCCAGCCTTGTGTCTGCTTGTTGAGCCACAGGTTAGGACTGACCACGGGCCTGAGCTGTAGACCTGGTCCTGCTGCCAATGCGATTCCTGCAGGAAAACGATTTTGATGTTCTTGTACTCTGTTGTTGCCAAAAGGGCCAGAATCTCGTTCCAAACTCGACTTGTAATTGAGCCTGCGTTCCAAGTAAGGACTTCCATGTCAAATTTGTGATGGATCTGTCTGTTCGGTTGAAAAGAACGCCTCTCCGCTTTCGCAGGAGACGCGAATTGTCCTTCATGAGCTCCTAGAGCCTGAGCTGTCAGAAGACGGCCTTTGTAAAGTGCTGCTCCCTTCGCCAGGGCAACTTTACAAGCTCTTTGGTAGCTTCGCTTGCCGGTTTTGTTCATGGTTAGCTGACTTCGCTGCGCATGCTGCTCAGCTTCATCGGGGGGCGCTACTTCCCGAAACCCTCGATTCTGATCCATGGCTGGACCCTGGGACTTGGGACCCAGGCACCCAAGAAAGCTCGCTACGGCTACGAGAAATAAAATCCTCATCTTGGGCCAGAATCTTACACACAACAACAACAACAACAACAACAACAACAACAACAACAACAACAACAACAACAACAACAACAACAACAACAACAACAACAACAACAACAACAACAACAACAACAACAACAACAACAACAACAACAACAACAACAACAACAACGTGGAGGTGTTCATGTTCAGAAACACCGTGGAGGTGCATGGCCACACTGTGGAAGTGTGCATGTACAGTTTTCACGTTCGCAAACACCGTGGAGGTGTTCATGTGCATGATCGTCAGCACCTTACTCAGCCAATAGTTGAACATTAGACGTGCGGGCACGCGCGCGCGCGCGTGTGCGCGCGTGTCGAGTGCCATGTTATGGAGTTATGCCAGCATGCTTCGAAATCCTGCCGCCCGAAACCCTTTCCGGAGCCGCTGATGCTGCTGATGCTCGCCCCCCGGGTCCCCAAAGAGAAACGAAGCCTCGATGATGCGCACCCTGGCCCCCAACAACAAACAACGGCGCGGGCGGGCATCTATGGCGCCCTTTAAAGTCAGCTGAAAGAGCTATGGGACCAGGGTCCAGGGGCATGGGGTCATGGGACCATGGACCCTGAGGCCAAGAGCTACGGGACCATGGGGCCAGGAGCCATGGGTCCATGGGCCCTGGGTTCAGAGGAGCCATGGGCGGGGTGGGTGGAGCGGAATGGGACCACAGGGCCATGAGGGTCGAGGGGCATGGGGCCAGGGGAGCCATGGGTGGGGTGTGCGGAGCGGGCGGAGCGGTTCAGAGTTCATTGGGGCCGTGCGGCCTGGAGGCGGGGCTGGCCCGACCGTCATCCATGGGGCCAGGAGGGGGTCGAGGGGCATGGGGCCATACGAGATCGGGGCCATGGGGGTTGGGAGCCATGGGCGGGCTGGGCGGCGGGCGGGAGGGGGCTACAGCGACCTCTGTGTTTTCCAAGCTCTCAGCCGCATCCGAAACCCAAAACCAAACCCGCTGATGCTCATGATGCGCGCTCTTGTGGGGGTCCTTTGGGGTGGCCAATGCCACCCAAAAAACATCAACAACGCGTATTTGGCCAAAGTTGAAAAAGAGAGTCGATGATGCTCGCCGGGGTCGTTTTTGGGACCCCCCATGGGGCACCCAAAAAATGCGTCCAGGAGCCCAAATTCGGTGGGAAATAGCGCGTTTTTCGCGATAAAAATATTGTACCTGAAACATGATGCCCTTCGGGAGCCGCATTTGGAGCCGGATGTTGGGGAGCCAACCGGGTCAGCGGCTTAACCCCCCCCCGCGGTAGCTAAAGCTAGGGCTGGCGCCTAACGGCGTCGGACCACGGGCGTGCCCGGATTTAAGAGCCTCCGGCTCAAGCCGCCGACCCCGCTGGAGCATCGTTGAAAGGTTTAAACGCGCTCGTCAGCTCAAAGGATGCCAAAAGTTGATTTGCTTGAGCCTCTGTGAAACGTTGGGGGGGGGGGGGGGGTTGGGGGTAGCACCAGGACCCAAACAGGAGCTGAAGCCAGCAGCTCCAGCAACCCAAGGCCAATAAGCGGAGAAGGGGCGGGGGGGAGGGGGTGTTGCGTGCGAGGCAAACGTGGTTGAAGCCAAGCCCCCATCACCTAGCCCAGCAACCGGGAAGCGGGAAGGGGGGGGGGGGGGGGTGGGGGGGGGGGGTAGGGGGGTAGGGGGGGTAGGGGGGTTTTTTTTTTTCAAAGAACCCCTATGTCCTGTGCGAAACCGCCTCTGGTCCGTGAGTTTATTGGCCCTCCATGAAAAAGCTGCCCGGGTACCCCCCCCTACCCCCCCCCCCGCGTTTTGAAGGGGTAAGGAGGGAAAGAGGGAGGTTTTCACCTCCTTTTCCCATCCAATACGCCGCCAGGGTCGGCGGACCCTAAACCCTAAACCCTAAACCCTAAACCCCAAACCCTAAACCCTAAACCCTAAACCCTAAACCCTAAACCCTAAACCCTAAACCCTAAACCCTAAACCCTAAACCCTAAACCCTAAACCCTAAACCCTAAACACCACCCATCTGGACGAGGCCGGGCAACAGAGCTCGATCTTCCAGGCAGACGAGGGTTTGGGTTTTTGGGTTTGGTTTTTTGGTTTTTGGTTTAGGGTTTTGGTTTAGGGTTTTAGGGTTTTAGGGTTTAGGGTGGGGTCGAAGCATAAACCCTTTCAATTTGCGGATGTTTAGAGTGAAGGCCTTCCCAAACCTTAAACCTTAAACCCGAAACCCTAGACCTTAAATCCAAAGAGTTCAAGGCTATCCCTGAACCCTGCACCTTGTGCTTCTTGTGCCCAAAGACAGATGTGAGGCCTTTGGGAGCTTGACGGTGACGTTTCGCCTTAGCAGCATCAGGGACTTGCAGGAGATGCCGTAGCGTCGCTCGCAGGAACCAGGCAACCTCTTTCCGCCACAAAGCAACACCGCCCAGAAAACAGCGTCCCCCCCACCCTCAGAGCCAGGTTTCTGAACAAGTAGGTGCAAGTACTATTGCTTAAATCGTTTTCCTGCTGGCTGAAGGGATCCGCTCTGCCTCCGCAATTCTTCCCCTCGCCCCTGACACTCTTCCAGACTTGGCTGTCTTAGGCAGCTAGATTTTAGGGTTTCGGGTTTAGGGTTTGGGGTTTCCATGGGCCTGGCTTGCCAGACCCCACGCCAACAACATTAACCACTCTGTGAACAGATGCCAGTGCGCCCACCAAAACAGATACCGCACCATTATGACCGTGAACGCATCGGATGTACAATTGCTGACCCACAGCATCAAAAGGCTTACTGCTGGGGAGCGAGGGCTGCATGCGCCTGATTAAGCGTGGAAGCAGGCTCCCAACATGTTGTACAAAAAGAGCCCAATAGTTATACCTTAAACCACATGCTGGCATCCTGAGTAAAGTTCAAGGTCTTCTAAAGCCCTGACAATCTGCGGGGCCGCGTCCTTAAGTAAGGGGGCACTAGATCATTCTGGCATGACACCGCATCGAAGCCACGAAGCCTTCCCCGAATCCTACACTCCAACCCCCAAACCCCTAAACTCCCACACCCTAAACCCCCAAACCCCACCCTAGACCCTGAGCCCTAAACCCTGAGCACCCAAAGCCCGAAACCCGAAGCCTTAAACCCTAAACCCTAAACCCTAAACCGTAAACCCTAAACCCTAAACCCGAAACCCTAAACCCTAAGCCCTAAACCCTAAACCCTAAACCCTGAAGCAGGCAACTCCAGGTTGAGGACCGCTTGCTGATCGCCAGGTTCTCAGCAGCTGTTTGTGGAATTCTCATGTGCCTTCAAAGCCAGTTCTAACGGAGTCGGCAGTTTTAGGGGTTTTGGGTTTAGGGGTTTGGGGTTTAGGCGTTTGGGGGGTGAGTAGTTTTGTGTTTAGGGGAGGTTTAGGGCTTAGGGTTTGGGGTTTGGGGTTTGGGATGCAGAAACCTCAGGAGTAATCCAGGAGAGCTTGAGACCAAACCCCTGAATTTTGAATGCCCCTGAGCTTAAGGCAAACCCCGAGCCACCGCCAATGCTCTGAAGTCAAGCCGACCACACTTGCCACACTGTCGTCATGAGCTTCTCATGTATAGAGCTCATGAAAGAAAATGTGTTCTTTTGCTCTGACGTCTGAACTATGAACCTGTGAGCATGGGAAGTAGAGTGAGACATGAACTAGCCTCCAAAGCTTAATGTCAGTACATTTCCTTCGTTCTTGATAGACCCTGGCGACCACAGCTTTTCAAATGTAAGAAGGCAGCAGATCGGGTTCCCCATTTTACCCCTGCACAAAAGCCATGAGTCATCAGGGGTCCATCCACTGTGGAAGGACAGTGGAAGGACGGGTCAGCAAGGTTCCACTCCTTTACAGTGCTGCGCGCGCGCATTTTCCTTTGCGCGTTTCATTGCACGACCGCGTTTCTTCAGAAACGGAATTGAAGAAGCCAGCTGGAATGCAACAGCGCCCCCCCCCCCCCCCCCCCCCAATCTCAGAGCCAAGCCCACAAAAGGAAACCACCCAGGCAGCTGCCGGCGGCCTCGCCATGGAACAGGTGGCGGAGATGGACCACCAGGCGAGGCTTCAGGGTTCAGGGTTTTCTTGGGTTTGGGGCTTTAGGGCTTAGGGTTTGCGGCTTTAGGGCTCAGGGTTTTAAAGGGTTTGGGGCTTAGGTTCTTTTTTGGTTTTGGGGCTTTAGGGTTTTCGGGGGGTTTGGGCGGCCGTGGCTTGCGGAATTCAGGTTTTGGGGTTCCGCGCGTTGGCGCGTTTGGAGGTTCAGGGGCTTAGAGGGATTGGAGGTTTCGGGTTCAAGGGTTGGGGAGATAGGCACCAACCTTCGGAACAAGAATAAGACACCTCCACCGGGGTCTGTGGGGTTGTGCGTCGAAGGCTTCGGGTTTAGGGCTTCCATGAAGCACTGCTGAACGTCTTTCATTTGCCGTTTCGGTTTGGGGCTTCAGCCCCAATGTTCAGGGTACCCCCCAAGCCCTACTTGGAGGTTCATGGCTTGAAGTATGGTAAGTGTACTTGGAACCCCATTTGGGGGACTTGTAACCTTGCTTCTAACTACCCATGAACCTCCAAATGCCCCTAAGCCCTTAACCTCCGGCAGCCAGCCATTGCCGGGTTCGGGCCGGGCGTTCGGGTGTTAGGGTGTTCTTGAGGCTTCCGGGCTTCAGGGGACAAGAAGCTCTAAACCCTAACCCCCAAGCCCTAAACCCTCTGAACCCCGAAGCCCCAAACCCTGAACCCTAGACCCCAAACCCTCATCATGATTCAGAGCTTAGTTTCGATCCAGGCCCCTTCCAACACGGCGCAGGGCCTGGGAGTCATGCGGCAGGGAGACGCGCAGGCAGCTGCAATTGGGTGGTTACTCGGCGGTTCATGGGAGATAAGTAGGGTTTGGGGTCTAGGGTTTTGGGTTTAGGGTTTATGGTACTTCCCTGCTTACAACTGCCAATGAAGCTCGAAGTAGGCTGAAGGGTATACCTAGTTTGCCTAGCAATAGCTGGGCTTGATTTGAAGTTCTAGAATGCTCTATATGGCTCCTGTGGCTATGATGGCCCCCCCCGCCACCCCCAAATCCAGCGCACACAGCCGCACAGCAATGAACACAATTCTTTTGTCCAGAGAGTCCAAAACCCCTTAATTTGAGCAATATTCCTTAAACCACATAGGGCTCCTTCGTATGATTTAAGGAATATTCCTTAAACCATGTAGGGATCCTTAGTATGATTTAAGGAATTTTCCGCTCAGGACCCTAAACCCTAAACCCTAAGCCCTAAGCCCTAAAACCCCTAAACCCTAAACCCTAAACCTGAAACCCTAAACCCTAAACCCCTTAGTATGACTTAAGGATTATTCCTTAGTTGACAGATCCTTGGGCTCTTTGGGATATCCGGAGGCCTTCGAGGCGATCTCCGCCCAGACGCAGGCTCCGCAATGGCCGGGGAAGGGAGCTGGAGGTCCGGCAGAGGGGGTTGAGGCCTCAACCCTAAACCCTAAATTTAAGAGCCTCCGGCTCAAGCCGCCGACCCCGCTGGAGCATAGTTGAAAGGTTTAAACGCGCTCGTCAGCTCAAAGGATCCAAAAGTTGATTTGCTTGAGCCTCTGTGAAACGTTGGGGGGGGGGGGAGTAGCACCAGGACCCAAACAGGAGCTGAAGCCAGCTTGGGCAGGGCAGCCCCATCAATTGTTGAACAGGCCAAGCCCAGCAACCAGGAGGGGGGGGGGTAGGGGGGTGGGGGGGGGGGGGTAGGGGGGGGGGGGGGGTGGGGGGGGGTAGGGGGGGTAGGGGGGAAGCCCTAAGCCCTAAGCCCTAAGCCCTAAACCCTAAGCCCTAAGCCCTAAGCCCTAAGCCCTAAGCCCTAAGCCCTACCCTAAGTCCTAAGTCCTAAGTCCTAAGTCCTACGTCCTAAGTCCTAAGTCCTAAGTCCTAAGTCCTAAGTCCTAAGTCCTAAGTCCTAAGTCCTAAGTCCTAAGTCCTAAGTCCTAAGTCCTAAGTCCTAAGTCCTAAGTCCTAAGTCCTAAGTCCTAAGTCCTAAGTCCTAAGTCCTAAGTCCTAAGTCCTCAAAAGGTTTGAGGTTCAGCAGAGGGGTTGAGGGGGGTTAGGTAGGATGTCAGCATATCGTGCTTTCAGGTCTAGGTGTTTTGTTTGGAGGGTCAGGGTGCCTAGGAGCTAGGTTCAACGTTGGAACTACTTGTTGAGTCCCTCGCCGGGTCTTCAAGTGGTCGCTCTAGAGATCCTTTCTTCGGTGTCAAGGGCTTCGGGTTTAGGGTTTAGGGTTTAGGGTTTAGGGTTTAGGGTGTAGGGTTTAGGGTTTAGAGTTTAGGGTCTAGGGTCTAGGGTCTAGGGTCTAGGGTCTAGGGTCTAGGGTCTAGGGTTTAGGGTTTAGGGTTTAGGGTTCTTGGCGACCCCGAGTCCTTCCGGATCCAGGATATTGAGGTCCTCAACCATGCGTCACAAATCCAAGGTCCCAAACATGAAACCCCCTAAACCCTAAACCCTAAACCCTAAACCCTAAACCCTAAAGCCTAAACCTTAAAACCTAAACAAAGCCTTTAAAGCCGAAACCCTAAGTTTCTTGGAGCCTCAACCCCGCAGCTGTAAACCCTAAACTGCCCTCGCCACACATGGCCTCTTACACCAAGATCGTACACTCCGTATTCTAGGAAGCCCCCCAAAAGGTTTTCCCTGTTTGTTCGGACCCCCCCCCCCCCACACACACACATTGTTCAGGTGTTGGCTGCTTCCCTGCTTCCACAGGACCGATGTTGGGCATTTGGGTCAGTCAAGCTTTGAGCTTTACGGGCAGGTTAGGGTGTAGGGCTTAAGGTCTACGATTTATGGCGTGTCGGGGTTTACCTTTTGGGGATCCCCTGAACCCAACAGATTTTAGGGTCGAGGACTGATTGCAGGGCTACTCGAAGGTTCATGGATAGTCATAAGTAGGGTTATCAGCACCCTAAATAGGGTAATAAGAAAAGTTGCCATACTTGTACCCGTACTCATAGCCACCCATGAACCTCCAAGTAACGTTGGATTCTGATGCCTGGACCCTAAACTTATGGGGTCCTTAAGGGGTGGGGGGGTTTCACGGGGGGTAAGTAACTAGGGAACCTTAGGGAAGCTAGGGAGCCTTAGGGAGTCTTAGGGTGTAGTGGGGAGTGTCAGGGAACCTTGGGTTATATACTCCGCTTTTGCTCGCCTTCCTGAGCCCTAAACCACTCGGCTCCTCGGACCACCCAATCGACTCTGAGAAAGACGAATTGAATTTATGGTTTAGGGTCTAGGGCTAGGGTTTAGACCCTAAACCCTAAACCCTAAACCCTAAACCCTAAACCCTAAACCCTAAACCCCTAGACCCTATTAGAGTTTTTAGTGCCTTTGAGAACTCAGGGTCGAGGGCTTGGGAATCAGAGGTATACCATGGCGTTGGAAGGTTTTGGCGAAAATTGACGCGCCAAACCAAGACTAGGACCCAGAGCAGGTCTTTATTCCATTTTTTTCGGGCTTGGGTTCCCTTGTAAGCCCTTTTTAAAATACAAAAGGGTGCGCCCTCATTCCTAGCCTACTCCTGGGTCTAGAAGAAGCATGACGTTGATTGCCATGATAAACCCTAAACCCTCAACCCTAAACCCTAAACCCTAAACCCTAAACACCTAAACACCTAAACACCTAAACACCTAAACACCTAAACACCTAAACACCTAAACACCTAAACACCTAAACACCTAAACACCTAAACACCTAAACACCTAAACACCTAAACACCTAAACACCTAAACACCTAAACCCTAACCCCTAACCCCTAACCCCTTAACCCCTAAACCCTAAACCCTAAACCCTAGACCCTAGACCCTAAACCCAAAACCCCTTACCCTAAACCCTAAACCCAAAACCCCTTACCCTAAACCCTAAATCCTAAACCCTAAACCGTAAACCCTAAACCCTAAACCGTGGGGCTCGGTCGTTGGAGCTCCTCAAGCTTTCCTGGAGGACGCCGCCAATGCTGCACAAGCCTTTGCCAGGCGAAGTGAATGTACTTGGAGGTTCAGGGTACTTCTAACCCTAATTATAGCTATTATAACTATTATAACTATTATAACTATTATAACTATTATAACCATTATAACTGTTATAACTGTTATAATTATTATAACTATTATAACTATTATAACTGTTATAGCTATTATAACTATTACAACTGCACTTATGAGCCCCCTGAGTCCCCTAAGCAGGTTGTAAGTAGACGTATAACTGTGGTTATAAGTACCCATGAACCTCCAAGCAGGGTTCGCCCGACCCCTTGAACACTGCAAAACAAAACAGACACATAGTCAGTTAAATCAATACAAAGTACTTTATGCATGTCTTTATAAGTAGGAAAATGAAAAAGTGTAAAACATGAATAAATGAGATCAAGCAACATACAGCAGGGTATATGTATATATATATATATATAGATAAGCATCATCTTAAACCTTGGAATGGGTTCTATTTGTGAGGGACGAAAGGCCTCAACACTAGAGCCTCAAAGCAACCAGGGGTCCGAAGAACCAGCGAGTTTAGGGTTGGCCACGCAGACTGTCGAGAGCCTGCAGCCGCGACCTACAGCCCCAACCTAGAGCCCCAAGCGCCGTTTAGAGTTTTAGGGTTTAGGAATCAGGGGTCATGCGTTGTTGTACCGGCAGGGGTGACAGGCTATCCCTGTTAACAGCCTCAGCCCCCGTAGGTTTCTAAGTCCCCTAAATGGTGTATAAGTATAGTTACCATACTTATCACCCCACCGGAAACAATTCATGAACCTCCAAGTAAACCCAAAATCCAAAACCCAAAACCCTAAACCCTAAGCCCTAAACGACCCAAAGCTTGGAAAGGTGTGCAGCTCACGACTGTCGGCTGACGGAGCTGCCAGCAGCACGCGGGAAGCCCGGTAAGAAAAGGTAAGGTGCGTAAGACCCTCATCAAGAACTGGCCACCCCAAACCCTAGGCCCTAAAGGCCCCAGACCCTGAACAAACCCTAAAGGCCCCAAAGACCCTAAACCCCAACCATATTGCTGCGAAGGAGCGTAAACTAGGTTGCTATACTTGTAGCGTTTTCTATCTCATGGGGCTGCTTGGGGATTTCCATGAGAAGTTTAGGGTTTAGGGTTTAGGGTTTAGGGTTTGGGGTTTAGGGTTTAGGGTTTAGGGGCCTCAATGGTCTTTATGTGAGTTAGTTGAAGGCCCTAAGGTTGCCCCAACCCGTCCTTGCGCGCCAAGGCAGGTTGTTGTCCATCGGTGAGTTTGCAGCGCTTGCTCCCCGGTGCTTCGGTCCTGCTAGGCTTCAGGCTTCAGCCAGGCAGACTCCTAGGCCCTAAACCCCTGAGGCTTAAACCACCTTTGGGATATCTCAGATTTTTGAAAGTTTCAAGAGTCTTTGGTTTTGGGGTTCTCTTGGCTTCAAGGGCCAACCTAGTCAGGGTAAGGGAAGCTAGGGCTGTTGCGGCTTTTGTGTCTATGTTTTGGCCCTCAACCCTCAACCCTCAACCCTCAACCCTCAACCCTCAACCCTCAACCCTCAACCCTCAACCCTCAACCCTCAACCCTTAACCCTCAACCCTCAACCCTCAACCCTCAACCCTCACCACCCAACACCCTCAACCCTCAACCCTAAACCCTAAACCCTAAGCTAGCCCAAGGGCATTTCGTGGGTTTAGGAGCTTCGGTTGCTTGGCCTTGGGGAGGAGGGGGGGGGGGGGGCATGTGGCGTACGGATTCCGGGTCGTTCTCTCATTACGATCATCCAGCTTTCCAGTAGGGTTTAGGGTTTAGGGTTTAGCCCCCTCCTGTTGAGCTGTGGAGCTGGCTCAGAGGCCCACTCTAAGCCCCAAACCCTCAACTCTCAACCCCAAACTCTCAACCCAAAGCGCCCTAAACCGCAAAACTCGCCACCCGAAACTCTCAACCCAACACCCTCAACCCCTAAACCTGAAACGTAAGCCCTGCTCCTCTCACGGCTTCGGCATTCGGGCTTTCGGGATGTCGCCCTCGGGTCTCTGCATTGATGCATTGATGTTTCCCTTTTGGGGGGTTTAGGTTCTTCCACCCTACACCCTAAACCCTAAACCCTAAACCCTAACCCCTCAACCCTCAACCCTAAACCCTAAAGCAAATACAGACGCGTAGACTTTGGGGTCCAAAAAGTCCTGCTCGGACAAAACCGGACATGACCGAATGAACTCTAGGGTTTAGGGTTTAGGGTTTAGGTTTTAGGGTTTAGGGAACCTAAGCCCTGCTGAGCCTGAGCCCTAAACCTTGGGATGTTCCCTCTTATACTAACAGTCCTGAATAGGGACCATAATAGGGGGTGCTATACTCCGTGTCATGGACTGTTAGTCTAATGGGGAACATCCCAACCTAAACCCTTCTTGGGAGGGCTTTTGAATGGGCCAACCAAGTCCTAAGCCCACACCCTATTCCATGAACATCTTGAGGCAGAATCTGTCAAACCTGGCCGGGGACACAGCCGGCCTGCGAAATTTCTTAGGGAGGCTACCTTAGGGTTCAGGGTATAGGGTTTAGGGTTTAGGATTCAGGGGTTTAGGGTTTAGGGTTGAGGGGGTTCAGGGGTTTCGGGCGGGGTGGGCTCGGGTGCGCTTAAAGGGATTTGAGGACTTTGTGGGCCAGAGTTCCTTCTGCATAGGGTTTAAAGTTGAGGGTTTGGGCGAGGGGGCGGGGGGGGGATCTCTCTCTCTCTCTCTGCCTCTCTCTCGCTCTCTCTCCCTCTCTCGCCTCTCACTCCCTCTCTTTTGTCCGGAGCTTTTCCGCTTGTTGGGTGACATGATTCGCCATAATCTACTCTTAAGAGCTTGAGAGTGCCCTAAATAGCCAAAACCCCGGAGCACCTAATAAAGGTCCTGAAGGCCCTGAAGGCTTTCGGGTTTAGGGGTTTCGGGTGCGTGGGCGATGAGTCTCTTGGAGGGGAGTGCAGCCATTTTAAGGAGTTTGCCTCTGACGAGGCTTTGCGCACCCTCAGCCCACATCGCCCCCAAGCCCTCAGACCCTCATTAAAAGTTCCGGTGTAGGGTTTAGGGGTTTAGAGTTTAGGGGTTAGGGTAGTTATTGCGTAGGAATAGAATGATGTACCCTAGCTGGGGTTATAAGTATAGTCGCCATACTTCTAGCCCTGCGAGTGACTACCCATGAACCTCCAAGTAAACATCTGCTGCGCTGGGCGCCCGGGGAGCATCCTGTCCTCCCGCAAAGCATCCAGAGAGCCCAATACTCCTTAATTCAGGAATGCACCTTAAATCATACTAAGACTCTAGTTCTAAGGTCCCTAGTCCCTAAACCCCTAAATTAAGGAAAACACCTGAAATCATAGTGAGGGCCCTTAGTATGATTTAAGGCATATTCCTTAATTGAGGGGTTTGGGGTTTTTTTGGGCACTTCGTACCTTGGCAGAGGCATCAGAAAAGGCTCAAACGCAGCGAGGATCAATGCGCCTTAATCCAGCGTCACCCAAATAAGCCCTAGACCCTCGACCCTAAACCCTAAACCCTAAACCCTAACACCCTAACACCCTACAACCCTACAACCCTACAACCCACTAACCCAAATCCCCAAAGGCCCGGGCCCGTGCGGCCGCGCTCCGGCACGGCGAGGCGCCACTGGCGGCGGCGGCTGCGGAGGGCGCGGCGCCCTCCGCATTGGAAGGCCCTGTTTTATCGGGTTTAGGGTTTAGGGTTCAGGGTTTAGGGTTTGCTGTGATAGGGCGTAGGTGCTGTGAAGGTTAGGTTTCGTAACAAGCTCGAAAGCTTCGAGAGCAGCTTTGGCCCGATTGTGGAGGGCCATCCAACACTTTTCTCCCACCCCACGCCGTCTGAGGCGGCAAAACCACCCAAACCTATTCCTTTTAGGGTTTAGGCCCAAGCTCAAGGCAACAGTCCACTTCTAAAAACTTATTCAGTTTCATGACGTTCGGGGTTGGGTCCGAGAGTCAAAGGAATGGTAGGGGGCTCGGGGCAGTTTCAGGGGCCTTGGGCAGGGGGGGTTGGGGGCCAGGCCTGAGAAGAAGGGCGATTGAGTTTTTGAGCACGCCCTGCTTGAGCCGGCCTGAAGCCCCCTGGTCCGTGGGCACGCTGCGGCGAGGGCTCCAGGACCCTCTGCGCTGGGGCCCTGAATTTCCTTGCGCCATCGAGGTCGAAGGGCTTAAGCGCCGCCCCCCAACGTAGGGAAGCGGCCTAGGCCCTGAGTTTAGGGTTTAGGGATCTCTACCTGGCCTGACTGGAAAAAAGGGCTTAGTTTTCTTTGGTGTGCCGGGCAATTAAGGGTTGCCTTCGTGTGGTAGCTGTAGCTTTCCGGGTTGGAACCCCGAAAGCGGGAGTGCGACTTGGAGATGTAGAACAAAAGGAAGAGACCGTAAGCTACATAGGGGCCTTATTCTGATGTAAGGTATATTCGTTAGTTATGGAAGAGACCTTAAGCTATTCAGGGGCCCTGATCATGATTCAAGGTATATTCGTCTATGTAGGGGGACCCTTATTGTGATTTAAGATATACTCGTTGATGAAGGAAGAGACCTTCATCGATACAGGGGCCCTTTATTAACCTGCCAGGGCAGCAGAACTTGGCCAACAGAGGCTGGACTTCTGCGACACCTGGACACAGTCTCAGCTGCGGTTTAGGGCTTAGGGCCTCGGGTTTAGGGTTTAGGGTTTCGAGTTTGGGGTTTAGGGTATCAGGGTTTGGGGATTAGGGTTTAGGGTATTAGGGTATGAGGATTTAGGGTTAGGGCGCAAGGGATTAGTTTGTTCATGCCATTAGCGGTTCAGCGTCCGACTCCTCCCGCTTCTGCCATAGCTGGCGGGGCTGGTTCTGGTCGTGCTTCTGTCGCTGTTGCTGCAGTTGAGAAGGTTGAGGGTTAACCCTAAACCCTAAACCCTCAACCCTCAACCCTCAACCCTCAACCCTAAACCCTAAACCCAAGTTAGGAGACTAGCTTCAGGATGCAGAAGCCTTTGCTGGGCTGCAAGAGCTTTCGAAAGCCCTAGGTCTCGCATTTTGCCACGTCCCAATCCCTAACCTCTGCACT
>CAJNDS010002617.1:224927-261982 GCA_905221605.1 Symbiodinium natans
TACTGGAGAGCTTAAGCAGGTGGTCACTTGGGGTTTAGGGTTTAGGGTTTAGGAGAGAGAGAGAGAGAGAGAGAGAGAGAGAGCAGGTCGACACGCCCTAAACTCTAAACCCTAAAGCCCGACGCCCTCAGACCTGACGTTCCAAACCCAAGATACCGAGGCCCAGCCACCATAGGCCCTTGAGCCCTCAGCCGCAGACCCCTGAGCCGCGGACCCTCACCTGGCCTGGGTTTAGGGTTTAGGGCTTAGGGTTTAGGGTTTAGGGTTTAGGGTTTTAGGGTGCTTGTTGCGTCCTGCTTGGCCAATGCAAACGACGCAGTTCGTCCGGGAGGTCAAAGCGGCCGAGTTCTGGGAGCCTTCGGTGGCAAGGGGGAGGGGGGGGGAGGGGTGGCGGGGGCGGTTTGGGGTTTGGGGTTCATTTTTAGGGTTTAGGGTTTAAGGTTAGAGGGGGGGTGGGTGGGGGGGGGGGGGCGGTTTGCAGGGTGCCCACCCCTTCCCTTGGACCCTAAACCCTAACCCTTTAGCCCGTTAAAACTTAGTTCAGGATCCCTTTTGCTGTTTAAGGCTTAAGGTCTATTCCTCAAATGAAAGGGGCATTGGGCATTGGGCTCTCTTCCTTGACTCGTCTTCCTTCGCTGCACCATGGGCTATTGGGGCTTGGTTCGTCGCTTGCGGTTTTCGGCACTTTTCGGTTTAGGGGCCCGCTCAAACGCTAAGCCCTAAACTTCAGTGTTCCAGTTCCGGGAGGAACAGGACGGCATTTTGATCTATTCCTAGCAACCTACCACGGCTTTCCGCTGCTTGCCTGATTCCCCGCAAGCCCCCAACCTAAACCGTCCAACTCCAAACCCTACAACCACTTAAACCTTCCAAACCCTAAACGCTCCAAACCCTGAGCCCTGAACCCTACACGAGCCCTAAACCCTAAACCCTAAACCCTAAACCCTAAACCCTAAACCCTAAACCCTAAACCCTAAACCCTAAACCCTAAACCCTAAACGCTCCAAACCCTGAGCCCTGAATCCTACACCCCACACGCTAGACTCTCCTTGAAAGCCCCCGATCCCGATGCTATCGGAAACGAGCCCAGGAGTTCGCCACAAAAGTGCCGCGCACCCGATCTGTGGCCGAACGTGAATCGAGGCGCTTTGAAGGGTTTAGGGTCTATAGGCTTTACCGGGTTTATAGGGTTTATAGGGTTTGTGGGGCTTACAGAGTTTATAGGGTTTATAGGGTTTATAGGGTTTATAGGGTTTATAGGGTTTATAGGGTGGAGGACTATGCTTGGTTGAAATGGTTTGGGGTTTCATCGGGTTTCGTGGCTTAGAGGGTCTAGCTGGGCTTTAGGCCCCTTGCAGGGTGGTTGAGGGAGGGGTAGAACTGGTATAGCACCCTGAACCCTAAAGGAGAAAAGTTCGGGTGGAGCGGGGCTATTATGCCTATGCGAGCGGACGCTAGGGAGTGCGCCTGTCAATCTAAAGCAAAGGCGCACTCCCCGCGCGTGTACACCAGACGCACACCCTAAACCCTAAAGCCCTAAACCCCAAACCCTAAACCCTAAACCCCAAACCGGCCCAAACCCTAAACCCCAAACCCCAAACCCCAAACCCCAAACCCCAAACCCCAAACCCCAAACCCCACACCCTACACCCTAAACCCTAAACCCTAAACCCTAAACCCCAAATCCCTGGAACCCCAAGCTTTCACTGCCCAAGGCGGCTCCGCGGGGCGTGGGTCACCGAGGCCGGGAGGGTTGAGCCATTTATTGGATTTCGGTTTTTGGTGTAGGGTTTAGGGTTTAGGGTTTAGGGTTTAGGGTTTAGGGTTTAGGGTTTAGGGTTTAGGGGTAAAAGAGGCTTAGCAGGGTTCCAGCAATCTTTGTCGTTTCTGACAAGGGTTTTAGGATCTGGGGGACTATCGTGTTTTTACATCGGGTTCCAGGGGCTCAGTTCTTTGTTTTGAAGGGCTTCAGCCATGTTGCCATTTTTGACAAAGGGTTCTAGGAATCTCGGGGTTTCCTTCATTTTTTGGGGGGTGCCTTTAGGGGTTTTCGAGGTTAATATCCCGTTTGAGAGGTGGCCATAGGGGTTTAGGGTTTAGGGTTTACGGGTTTGGGGTTTAGGGTTTACATGTTTGGGGTTGCTCCGTATTTTGCGTGTTGGGGGCTGGCCCGCCGAGGACCTGGCCGTGCAGCGCATCCATGGCTTCGGACTCCTCTCGGCGCCCCGCTTCGGGTTCAGGGTTAGGGTTTAGGGTTTAGGGTTTAGGGTTTAGGGTTTAGGGCTTAGGGCTTCGGGTTTAGGGTTTAGGGTTTAGGCTTTGGGGTTTAGGGTTTAGGGTTTAGGGTTCAGGGGGGATGTCGTATTGCGGGGTCGGTGACGGAGGGCCAAGGCAGGCCAGTACCCCTCAAGGAACCTACCTGAACTCGTCATGAGGAGCCCGCCGGAATAGGAATCGACCTCAAACTTGAACTACGTGCGTTGCCTGGGATTCCCAGCGAGCAGAATCTGTCCTTGTTTCATTGTTGATCTGATTTTCGATGCAGGTAGACGGTGAAAAAGGGCGGCCCTCAGAAACATAACTGGCCTGGAGCTGTATCCCAGGAAGCTGTCGACATTTCGGCCTGTTGGGATCGCACCCCAAAGTGTAGCGACGCCGAGAAGGGTTGACAACAGAGACCCCTTA
Organism: Symbiodinium natans; assembly: GCA_905221605.1. NCBI lineage: Eukaryota > Dinophyceae > Suessiales > Symbiodiniaceae > Symbiodinium > Symbiodinium natans. Next base: position 227,613 of record CAJNDS010002617.1, read on the forward strand.
AACCAAAACAAAGCTAAAGCCGGAACCCTACTTGAACCCTGCAAGCCCTATGTCCTCAACACCCGCCAGCCCTACAGCCTGCATCCGACACCTAAGCGCTGCAGCGCAGGTGCGCCTCATCTGCGTCCGAGCCACTGACGACGGCCACAAGCAGAAACTCGTGGAGCCTCGTCCTGTACCCCCCCCCCCCACCCCCTTTCTCACCTAAGTTGTGGTTGTGCAAACGGTGGTACAAACAAAAAAGGCAAAAGGGGTTCTTCAGACCCCCGAGATATGTTGCTTATTATGTATCTTTTATGTTGGGGACCCTAGACCTTGAGCCCTGAAACCGCCAACAGCATGGATAAGGGTCCAGGTGTGTGGTTCGGAGTCGGGCACTTCGGCTTGACTCAGGCCCCAAACCCTAAACCAAAAGCCCTAGACCCTAAACTTAGGGTTTATACGATTTGGGAATAGCTCCGAAACCCGACAGACTACACCCTAACCTCTGCAGACCCTAAACGGTCCCTAAACCTTAAAACCCTGAGCGTCCAGAACTCCTGAGGACTTCTTTCGGAGGGACGAGCGCAACCTACGAGCCAGGTGGGATGCGGTCAGAGAGTTGGCACGGTTGTAGGGTTTATGGGTTCAGAGTTTCGGTTATTTTCAGGGTTCGCCAGATCGTTCCAGGACACAAGTCTGAACTTAGCACAGTTGGATTCTCTGTGAGTGGAAGACAAGTGCTGTGACGGCTTTGAGGTTTATAGTTGCAGTTGCAACGAATGTCGGGCGGTCTATAGGTTTTGTGGTTCTGAGTTCTCTGGGTCGTTGAGACATTACTTTCCCAAAGTTCAACCCTGAACCCTAAACCCTTAACCCTGGAGGGTGGGGGGAGTGTGGGGGCGGGGGGGTATGGGGTGGGGGGCCTGCAGAGCTTCGTGGGTACAGGGGCTCAGGAGCCCTTAGAGCGGTTTAGAGTTTAGAGCTTAGGAGATACTACAAGCGCGTTTTCACTCACTGGGGGTTCAGGCGTGTTGGTAGCGGACTCAGGGATGTTCCTCGCCAACAGCATGGACAAAAGACCACACCCATACTATGATTTTTCAACCCTGGGACCTAAACTCAAGAGTCTTTTTTCCTCATGTAGTCCCTGTACACCTGAGTAGCCCCGAATTCGCCCCCTACCTTACCCCCGAAGAACATTTCCACGCCCCCCCCCCCCTGCCCTCCACACATCTTCACGCCTTGGCTCCAGGTTTCTGGGCACTGGAGACCCTTTAGATGGGGAGTCGCGCGTGCTCCTGAAGGCGATGAGTAGGGTTAGGGTTTAGGGTTTAGGGTTTAGGGTTTAGGGTTTAGGGTTTAGGGTTTAGGGTTTAGGGTTTAGGGTTCAGGGTTCAGGGTTCAGGGTTCAGGGTGTCGGGTCTCAGGGTATAAGGGCGTTCGGGCTTTGCCTCTCGGGGTTGAGGGTAGTAGGGTGTTGGGGTATCAGGGTGTTGGGTTTCAGGCTTGTAGGGCTTGGGCTGTGGATTTTGGGGCCCTTCCTCCTGAGCCTTTTTGGGCAGTCCCTAGACCCTAGACCCTAGACCCTAGACCCTAGACCCTAGACCCTAAACCCTGAACCCTGAACCCTGAACCCTAAGCCCTAGCTGCTGAAAAGCGCAGACCGGCGCCTCCAATCTTATGCAATCATACTCAGGATGCCTGTAAATTCACAAGAACTTTGGGGGGTTCGGGGTAGACCCGAGACCCTATACCCCAAACCCTAAACCCTAGAAACTCGAAACCCTAAACCCTAGAAACCCTAGAAACCTAGAAACCTTAGAAACCCTAAACCCTAGAAACTCCAAACCCTAAACCCTAAACCCGAAACCCTAAACCCCAAACCCCAAACCTAAACCCTAGACCCTACACCCTAAACCCCAAACCCCAAACCCTAAACCCGAAACTCCCAGGTGCCCTACGACAGGAGCCTTGATGGATGGGTGGAGCACGAGCCTTTGGCCCCACTTGAGGCACAGCCGTCAACCCGAAGCCTTCAGCCCTAAACCCTAAACCCTAAACCCTAAACCCTACACCCTAAACCCTAAACCCTAAACCCTAAACCCTAAACCCTAAACCCTAAACCCTAAACCCTAAACCCTAAACCCTAAACCCTAAACCCTAAACCCTAAACCCAAAACCCCAAACCCCAAAACCCCAAACCCCAAACCCCAAACCCCAAACCCTAAACCCTAAACCCTAAAGCCTACACCCTAAAACGCCTAAACCCTATGAGGGCTCTCGGAGTATAGGGTTTAGGGTTTAGGGTTTAGGGTTTAGGGTTTAGGGTTTAGGGTTTAGGGTTTAGGGTTTAGGGTTTAGGGTTTAGGGGCTTGCTGAATAGGGGCTTGCAGAATAGGGATTATAATGGGGGGGGGGACTGTATTCCTTAGTTTAAGGGGGAACACCCCAACCCTACACCCTAAACTCTATGAGGGTTCTGGAGTATGCTTGTTGGGATGTAGTTTTCAGGGTTTAGGGTTTAGGGTTTAAGGGGGTGTGCTGGGGCTCAGTGCCAGTAGGTCCTAAACCCTAAACTTAAGACCCCTAAAGCCCTAGCTCCTCAACCGAAGCTTAGAGACTTGGCCCTAAACCCTAAACCCTAAACCCGAAACCCTAAACCCTAAACCCTAAACCCTAAAGGCTAAATCCAAAGCGCTTTGACCGCCACGCTCGAAGCTAAGGAGTGGGGTGTTCTGCAAGACCTGCAGGCACATTTGGGTGAGCTGAGGGTTCAGGCTGTTTTGGTATTTTTTAGGGTTTGGGGTTTGGGGTCTAAAGCGCAGGGTTTGGGGGTTTAGCGTTGTAAGTGTTTTTTGGTTGGGGGATTAGGGTTTTTGCAGGTGTAGGGGCAGGGGGTAAACGCCCGAAGTCGTCCCCCAGAACCCTAAACCCTAAACCCTAAACCCAAAACCCTGTAAACGCTATGCTCCTGACACGAGGGCCTCGGTGAAGCCCTGGTGCTTGACCCCAGCGCTTCCAGCCACCTGAGGGGTTTAGGGTTTAGGGTTTAGGGTTAGGGTTTAGGGTTTAGGGTTTAGGGTTTAGGGTTTAGGGTTTAGGGTTTAGGGTTTAGGGTTTAGGGTTTAGGGTTTAGGGTTTAGGGTTTAGACCAAAAAAAACCGTGAAGCTCGAAACCCTAGCCCCTTAAACCCACAAACCCTTAAAGCTTCCGAACCCTAAACCCCAAACCCTAAACCCTACACCCTAAACCCTAAACCCTATGCCCTAAACCCTAAACCCTAAACCCTAAACCCTAAACCCTAAACCCCAAACCCTAAACCCTAAACCCTAAACCGAGCTGGGCGGGGGGGAGGGGGTACCTCGACCTGCAAGCCCAGAACTGCGCGGGTGGCCTGCAGGACATCCCGGGTGTCCCCAAGCTTGCAGGGCCAGCCATCTTCTTCGAGGCGTGCTTCATTTTAGGGTTTAGGGTTTAGGGGTTGGTTTAGGGTTCAGGGTCTAGGGTTTGGGGTGTTTGGAGTTTAGGGTGTAGGATTTCGGGTTTAGGGTTTAGGGTTTAGGGTTTAGGATTTAGGGTTTAGGTTTCAGGGTTTAGGTTTTAGGATTTAGGGTTTAGGGTTTAGGGAAGTTTAGGATTTGGGGTGTGTTTCGGAGGGCTTGGCCTGCAGGGTTTGCGGCTTAGGGATGGAGGATCAGGGCCCAGGGAGATCTTAAACCCTAAGCCCAGAAGTCGTCACACATCGCACAGAACCCGACTCTGTGCTGGCCATGCTGTAGTTGGTCCTTAAGGGAGCGGGATTCATGGGGAGGCAGGGTTTAGGGTTGGGTTTGAGGTTTAGGGTTTAGGGTTTAGGGTTTAGGGTTTAGGGTTTAGGGTTTAGGGTTTAGGGTTTAGGGTTTAGGGTTTAGGGTTTAGGGTTTAGGGTTTAGGGTTTAGGGTTTAGGGTTTAGGGTTTAGGGTAGCTAGGGGGAGCCTTCCATTGCCCAGGCAGCTCCCCTCCTGAAACGCTCCTTGGTGCGAGGACCTGGGCGTGCGGGCGCTGGCGCTGGAGTTCAGCAGCATGCCAAGCCTGCAGCACAACGCGGAGGCAGGCCGAACGCCTGCCACCGAGGAGCACTGGCAATCAGTCCCCCTCAACTATAAATTTAACCCTTAGACCCTTAATCCCTTAAATCCTTAAGCCCTTAGACCCTTAAACCCTTAAACCCCTAAACCCTTTTAACCCTTAAACCCTCTAAACCCTCCAAACCCTCTAAACCCTCTAAACCCTCCAAACCCTCCAAACCCTCCAAACCCTCTAAACCCTCTAAACCCTCTAAACCCTCTAAACCCTCTAAACCCTCTAAACCCTCTAAACCCTCTAAACCCTCTAAACCCTCTAAACCCTCTAAACCCTCTAAATCCTCTAAACCCTCTAAACCCTCTAAACCCTTGAGCCCGAAAAACCCGGAACCCTTGCACTCTAAAACACCACTCGTGAAGAGTCTTGAGTCCTATGACCCGCCCCCCCAAGCCCAACAAGAACACTCAGCGGCTTGGGAGGTTTAGGGTTCCGGGTTTAGGGTTCCGGGTTTAGGGTTTAGGGTTTAAGGTTTAGGGTTTAGGGTTTAGGGTTCAGTCGGAAGGGTTAAGAAGTGTGAGAAATGAAGAGACCCAGCTCAGAAAGGAACCTGCAGGTGGAAACACCGAAATGCTGCCCGAAGCGGGGCGGCGCCGGGTCAAAGTGACACCTGAAACTACTGTTTGCTTGAGAACCCGAAAGCAAAAACAAATCCCTCTTTTACCCTCTATAAGGAAGAGCATGTTCTCTTTTTTGAGGGGGGGGTTCTTAGGCAAATAGTAGGAAACCCCAAACCCAAAACCCAAGCCCCAAACTCCAAAGCCCAAACCCCAAGCCCCAAGCCCCAAGCCCCAAGCCCCAAGCCCCAAACCCCAAACCCTAAACCCTAACCCCTGAAACGGAGAGGAGCTCTTTCGCATGGCCATCTTAAAATAGTCCCTCTTTTATCTCTATAAGGAAGAATGCATATATATATATATATACATACATACATATATCCTCTTTTTTTTTGCTGGGCGGGGGTTCTTAAGCAAGTGCTAGAAAACCGACAGGAGCTCTTTCGCATGGCCATCTTCTTCGTGGGAACCTTGGACAAGATCCACCGGCGGGGCTGGTTGCACGCAGACATGCAGCCCAAGGATCTGCTGCCAGGCGGCAATTTTTTTGGGTTTAGGGTTTAGGGTTTGGGGTTTAGGGTTTAGGGTTTAAGGGCGTGGCAGATTGCATCCATTCACTTCTCTTTTGGGGGGTTCTCTAAGATGGGACCTGTTGGGGAAGACTCTTTCTGAAGCCCCAAACCCTAAACCCTAAACCCTAAGCCCTAAGCCCTAAGCCCTAAACCCTAAACCCTAGCCCTAGACCCTGAACCCTCAGCCCTGATCCTAAGCCTAAACCCTGAACCCTAAACCCGAACCCTAAACCCTGAACCTGAACCCTAAACCCTCAGCCCTAGATCCTAAGCCTACATAAACGCCAGCCAAGGCTGGTTTTGGACAAGTCTGCGGCCTGGCAGCCCCTGCGGCAGACGGCGGAGAGCATGATGCAGGAGGAGTTTGGGGCGTTCTGTCCCTAAACCCTAAACCTTAAACCCTAAACCCTAAACTCTAGACCCTAAACCCTAAGCCCTAAGCCCTAAACCCTAAACCCTGAACCCTGAGCCTTGAACCTAAACCCTGAACCCTGAACCCTGAACACGAAACGCAGAACCCTAAACCCTAAGGTTCTTGTTTTGGCTACGGTGTTAAAGCCCTAAACCGTAAGCCCTACTTGTAGGGGGGGAGCTTAGGTTTTTTTGGGGAGGTCAAACTCTACAGGTCTACAGGTTTATAACTACCCATGAGCCTCCAAGTAGACTTTGCGTCTTGCCCTAAACCCTAGGGTTTAGGGTTTAGGGTTTAGGGCTTAGGGCTTAGGGTTTAGGGTGTAGGGCTTAGGGCTCGAAACCCAATCCCCCCCAGGAGCCCATCGGCATGATCTGCGGCTGGACGCACGCCATGCGATGGACGGGGGAGGCTGCGGAGTGGCAGCGACGGGAGGTGTGCGCGCAGCTGCCGCGTGCCTGCACGTGGGGTTTTAGGGTTTAGGGTTTGGGGTTCAGTTTAGGGTTTAGGGTTTAGGGTTTAGGGTTTAGGGTTTAGGGTTTAGGGTTTTGGGTTTTGGGTTTTGGGTTTTGGGTTTTGGGTTTTGGGTTTTGGATTTATGGTTTATTTTGGGGCTGCTTGGAGGTTCATATTTGGTAGCTAGAAGTAGGGGCTACGAGTGCCCGAAATAGGGTGATGTAGAGGGTTAGCCATGATCATGACCCTTGTTTTCGCATGAACCTCCAAGTAAGGTGGGTTCAGGGAATCCAAAGGCTTGTAAAATTTGAAATTTGGGGTTTATAAGGGTTTTAGGGTTTGTGGTTTAAGGGTTTTAGGGTTTGGGGTTTAAGGGTCTAGGGTGTCGGTGAGTTCATGGGTTTTGAGGTTTGGGACTGAATTCAAAGCAACAAGCGGGTTTTGGGGGCTTGGGGACAGCAGTTTTAGGGTTATTTAGTTAGAGTTTAGGCATCAAGGTTTGGCCCTTTCATCTCTTCCGTGCAGGTGCATCTTTAGGAGTGGGCCGTTCGTTCATTCAGCAGCCCCCGGTTCGCAGACAAAGTGGAAGAATGCAGACAAACCCTGAAGCCTAACCCCTAAACCCTCAACCCTAAGAACACCAAACCCGCGGGTCCAAGCTTGTCAAGGCCTGGCCATTCTTAAGGACGGCTATACCCTAACATCTGCACACTAAACTCAAGAAACCCAACACCTGAATAAGCTCAAACCCCTAAACCCTGAGACCCCTGAACCCTTAAGCCCTTTAACCCTTAAACCCCAACCCCTTAAGATGTTCACCCTGATACACACAGTCCTTAATAGGGGTTGCCATAGGGGGGCACCATAATCCCGATTAGGGACTGTTAGTACAACGGGGGACATCCCAACCCCTAAGCCCTAAACCCTAAACCCTAAACGATAAACCCTAAACCCTAAACCCTAAACCCTAACCCTAAACCCTAAACCCTAAACCCTCAACCCTAAACCCTCAACCCTCAACCCTCAACCCTCAACCCTAAACCCTAAACCCTAAACCCTAAAGCCTAAACCCTAAAGCCTAAACCCTAAACCCCAACCCCTTAAACCCCAAGAGCCCTTGGAAGGCAACAGGTGCTGTCGTACGGGCCAAGCCCGTCGCCCTCTGCGACATTTACGGGGGAGGTGGTCTCCATCGCCGAAAGCGCACCAGCTCGGTTTGGGACTTTTTTGGATTTTGGGTTTAGGGTTTAGGGTTTGGGGCTTAGGAAGTCGGATTTCGGGCTCTCCGGGTTTTGGGAGCCACGTACTACCTTAATCAGGAAAGCTGCTTTACACTACACTGACACTATTCTGCTTATTGTGTGTCACAGGGCTCGTATGTAAATTAATGCGTACATACAGACATCAATGCGTGCATGCATGTGCATGCACTACCCCCCCTGCCCCCCCCCCCCCTCCACCCATTGTTGGCGGCTTGTCACATATGGCTATGAAGCTTGTGCCTCCCATGCAAACATTGGAGTTTGCGGCTGGCGGATTGTGTTACATGGTTCGTGAGCTTGTTGTTGGCGACAAGCAACTGGCAATGTCCTTAAATTGCAATAGTGTATCAGGGTATCAGCCTCCAAAGCGATAGGCCGGTTTTCTTTTGTTATGAATGATTTTCCTGTGCAGTTGCATTTCGAGGTATCCGCATACGTGCAGTAGACTTGGAAGGTATCTCCTCAACGTATCTGACTAAGCGCGCTCCACACCTGGTGTGGCGCGTGTAAGATTTCCCTTCGTTACCAAGTTGCAGACTTACACGGGAGGGGAAGCGATGAGACTCACGAAGTAGCTGAAGTTTAGAGCGGCTTAATGCATGCCATATTGCTGAGGGGTTGAGTGGAAAGTATAGGAGACGAAGTTTACTTAAACAATAACTACTTTCAAAAAACAAAGCACCTCACAAAGACAACGATGGAGCGCAAATAATTGTTAAAGGGCCTGTTCCGGAATTTCCGAAGTGTAGTTATGCAGTGGAAGTATGAAGCAAAAACTGAATACATGCCGACAAAGTGATGATGAACACTTGTCATTGATTACATCAGCTTATTCATCGAAACCTGGAACGCCAGAGGTGATGCTTGTGGCATTCAGTCTGAGTATGACACCTCGAATTGTTTTTGAAGTCATGACTGAGAGAATGCCAGGTGACGGATGTATCCCCTGCCGAAGAGCAAGTCAATGTCTAGAGTGTTAGTGAAACCCGAAACCCGAAACCCGAAACCCGAAACCCTAAACCCTAAACCCTAAACCCTAAACCCTAAACCCTAAACCCTAAACCCTAAACCCTAAACCCTAAACCCTAAACCCTAAACCCTAAACCCTAAACCCTAAACCCTAAACCCTAAACCCTAAACCCTAAACGCTAAACGCTAAACCCTAAACCCTAAACCCTAAACCCTAACCCTAAACCCTAAACCCTAAACCCTAAACCCTAAACCCTAAACCCTACACCCTACACCCTAAACCCTAAACCCTAAAACCCTAAAACCCTAAACCATAAAACTTACTTGCAGAAAAAACACCCTAAACAAGTTGAAAGCTCTGACCATCCTGGACGATTTGCGAATTGTTCAGTGAAGGATGCAAAAGGAATGGCCCGAAATAACGTGTTCATTGGCTTGTTGGTTCGAAGAGCTGGTTTGGGTTTCTGGTGCGTTTCGAGTGTCGAGAGGCAAGCTGATGACGATTTCTTGAACGTCTTAAAGCTTAAAGTGCTCAGATGAAGAAGATTGAAGATTGACGATGCTCAGACAACTTTTTGGGCGATGTTTTCAATGTCCATCTTGACCGTCTTGGGCGTCTTGACCTTGTGAAAGTCGACGATGTAGCCCAGCAATTTTTGTGAGACTCTTGAATCTTTAGTCTTCCGCCACGCAAACTAAAGACGCCCAAAACAGCCAGAAGACATGGATCTTCGGGTGGCGGCGAATCTATATATATATATATATTGATGATGATGATGATGATAATAATAATAATAATGTATATCTATACAAGGAGACCCAAACCCTAAACCATGAAAACCCGAAACTGCTAAGCCCTAAACAAGTAGCTCCTCGCGTCCTTTAACCGCCCACGGACTCCAATGCCCCATATTTGTATAGTATATATCAAGGAATTTTCCTTAATTAAGGTGTATTGGAGTCCCTTAACCAGTCGGGAATGAGGGCCTTATATATACTCTTTAAGGGACTATATAGACCCCCTCATTCCCTCATTCTCTATGAAATTCTACTAAGAACCAGCCAGTCAACCGAGGCTACTCGTCGGACAAAGTTTTCCGCTCCCGCCTCGCCAGCCTGCCAAGCCCTTCAGCCTTCTCGGCACCGGAGCGGCTTCGACTGTTTTGGCTTTGAGGGGGTTTTGGGCCAGGAGCTTTGGGAATTCCAGGACTTCTAGGACTTTGAGGACTTTTAGGAGCTTTAGGAGTTTTAGGAGTTTTAGGAGCTTTAGGAGTTTTAGGAGTTTTTGGGGTTTTAGGGTGTTAGGCTGTTAGGGTTCAGAGTTGGCTTAGGGCTTTTGGCTTCTAGGGCTTGAAGAGGTATATGTTCTTCAACCTTGGTTCCACGGTTCAGGCCTGAAGCGGCACGTAAATGCTTCACCATTCTTTTACATGCATTTCCTGAGCCTCACGGCCTTCTTAGGGTCTAGGGTTTACAGGTTCAACGGGTTTCGGGTGGCGTTTGGATAGAGTGGACAGCCGAAATGTTCTTTAGTGGGATTCCAAGATCGGCTGAGGCAGTTCGTGACTCTCTACACGGGCCAGGCGCGGTCAAGGGTCTTTGCAATCCCTAATCCGAGCACCTGTTTAATTGGGGGGGGGCCCCCCCCCCCCCCCCGAGCCCCCCCCCCCCCCCTGCCCCTCCAAAGCCCCCCCTCCCCCTCCGGGGCCCCCCCCCCCCCCCCCCTCCCCCACCCCCACCGCGATAAGGAAGGCAGGGTTCTGCAATAATTGGACCATGGCCCTGCATTGATTTTGAATTAAAAACAATAGGCTGCAGATCCCTGAGGTGCTGTAGCTTCGCATCTCCGCAAGCAAAACAAGAAGCCTGCCGACAGATTTTTGAACCCCCCAAAAATTTCTTTAAATGTGGGGGGTTATCCCCATACGAAATCCACCCTAATGGAAAGTAGTCTTCCGGCGGGCTTCCGGCCGAACACAATTTCTTTAAATGTGGGGGGTTTGATTAAACAGGTGCTCGGATGAGCCCTACTCCAGCAACACCCCGACGCCCCTAAACCCTAAACACTCAACCCACCCCCAAACCCTAAGCCCCAAAGCTTTGGGGTTGAAGGGTTTAGGGTTTAGGGTTTAGGGTTTAGGGTTTAGGGGTTAGGGTTTAGGGTTTAGGGAGGATGTTACGGCTTAGGGTTTAGGGCCTAGGGGGTAAATGGGCCTAGGGCTTCAAGAGTTTTTGTGGAGAGTTTAGGGTTTACACTGTTTGCTTGAGAACCCCCAAGCAATAAAGAAATACTAATCCTTTTCTTACCCCTTTATGAAAGAAGGGGGGGGGGGCTCTTAAGCAATTCGTAGTTGAAGGTCGCTTTCAAGGCTTTGCAGCTTTGCCGTTTTGATGATCTGTTCTGGCTCGGTGTTCCAAGTTGATTTGAGGCCTCCGAGTCTGAGAATAAGGGGCCCTTCATGTTGCCAAATAGTAGGATCCCCTTGTAATAAGGACAGTAAAATAAGGTACCAGTAATTTCAGAAACCCCCCAAATGTGTGTGGTTTTTGCTCGTAGGGTGGCTTCGGGATGCAGGGCTTAGAGTGCCTTAGGGTAAGGCCGGGTAAGGGCTATCTAGACTCCAAAAGACCTGAACTCAAAGAAAGCCCGAAACTCTAAACCCTAAACCCTAAACCCTGAACCCTGAACCCTAAACCCTAACTATTTCCTGGACTCTATGCCCACGGCGGGCTCTAGGAGATGGAGACGCCGTCCACGGACCTCTACCGGCTCGCCGCCATCGCCGCGCAGGCGAAGAGAGTGGGGCTTTGGGTTTGGGTCTGGGGTTTAGGGTTTAGGGTTTTGGATTTAGGGTTAGGGTTTAGGGGGTGCTGCTCAGGAGTTACTTGGAGGTTCATGGGTAGCTATAAGTAGGGTTATAAGCGCATAGCCCTAAGGCCGAAAAACCAAACCTTAGACCCCCCCCGAAACTCGCTACACCCTCCGATCTTGCTCCAACATCTGCAACACCCTGAACCCTGAACACTAAACCCTGGACCCTAAACCCTAAACCCCAAACCCTTAAACCCCAGTGGGGGGGCACTCAGGCCTTTACAGGTGAGCCCTTCCGCGCCAAGCGCACTCAGGACAGAATGGGGTCTTGGGGCTTCATGGGTAGTTGCAAGTAGTCGTGCGCGATAGGGTATTTGGGTTTAGGGTTCAGGGTTTAGGCTTTATAAGGGTTTCGGGTGTCTCATAGTGCCGCGGAGACCCACCCATGAAGTGGTCGTGGGTCGCACCGTCACCGAACCGTGGAACCTTTTCGTGGTTTAGATTTGTCTACCCCCCAACCCCACTATCAAGGGGCTTCCTCGACGAGCCTTTCGGAAGTGTGACACGCTGGTGGGGGTCTGGTGGGCAACCGTGATGGGGCAACTCTGGGCAACCACCCTGGTGGCGGTGGTTGGCGGGCAACCCTGGCAGAGGGCATGGATTTCTGTGGCGGGGGAACTTTTTATTGTCAATGTTGGAGAGGGGAAACTGGAACGTGGGCAACCCTGGCGGGGGCAACCCTGGTGGGTGGGCAATCTCAGGCAACCAATTATTGCGTTCTGGTGGTGGTGGGCACAACCCTGGCGCGGCAACCCTTCAAGGGGGACCCTGGCAACCCTTTGGCAACGAGGGGCAACCTGAAGGGCCGGGCAAAACCTGGTTGCAAGTAGTCGCGCTGTATAGCTAGTTGCTCTTCACTGAAGGTCGGGGCGCTGGCACAGTTCTGCTGCTGCATGAAGTCTGAAGCTGTTTCGCGAGGCAACTGTTTTCCGACCCTGGCGTCCCCGAGCTAGCAAGGCCCCCAACGACTCGCCACACAGCGAAGCCCTGCCCGTGGTCATTTCGATGCTGGTGGACGTGGCCAATGTCTTCTGCGCGCTTCGAGAAAACCCAGCAGTGCCGCAACTCTTCGACTTCGTTATCCTTCATGAGGAGTTTCCATTGACGGGACGCTCTGAGACTTCAACCCGAAGCCTCCAAATCCAAACCCAAAAACTGCTACAAGTCACCATCGCATGTGAGTTAAAAGCTATACCCGCTTGTTGCTCTTCGAGCTTGCGCAGGCTGCAGGCTCCTGATGCTCGCTGAGCCCCTCGTTGATGGACGGGACTTCCCAGTGGCCCCACGAGGCGAAGACGGAGAACGAGGAGGAAACCGAGGAAATGACCAGCTTCACCCCAGCTCAGGGTGTTCTAGCGGGTGTTGTACGGTGTTGTTAGCTGGGCTGGTGCTCGCAGTGCTCGCAGTGCTCGCAGTGCTCCAGGCATCTCGCCGAAGGCGGAGGCATCCTGGACAAGCGCATCTGCGCGGCCTGCAGCAAAAACACCAGCAGAAGTATTCAACACCGGTGGCTTACATAAGCGTGCTGGACCAAGAAAGACTGCTGCGCTTGAATAAGGATGCTGTGCAATATGCGGCCTTTTTGCAGGCGGAGGAAAGAGATTTGCTGCTCCGCAGCGGAGTTGTCTTGTGGGCCCCGGGATCGACAAACAGTTGTAACCGACGCGCCGCATACCTGATGGGTGAGCCGACGTCAGCCCAGTCGCTGCCAGCAATGCTGCCAAGCCCACAGGTCGACATTTTGGAAGAGGGCGAGCGAGAACGCATGAGGCCGACGGCCTGTGAGGGCTTTAGGTTTTTGCAAGCCTCAGGCAGAACCAGCATTTTTTGTGACTCAGGTTGATGCAGCGCCTGTCCGTGCCTGATCGGTCCCGGTGCCCTTGAGGTTCCTGTCCTTGCCGAAGGGCATTGGCAGTTGCACGCTCGGGCGTCAGGCTGTTGGGTATGAGTGTCTGGGGAGATCAGCCAGGGATGGTGCTGAGAGCATCAGTGGCGATAGCTCACACAGCAGCGCAGCATCGACCTTCCAGATGAGCCAACGACAACTATACTCATAACCCAATTTTAGGGTACTAATAACACAGAACCTCCAGGTAGAGTTAGGGTGCCTGTGGGTTGGGTTCAGGGCTCGCCCGTTTAGGGTTTACGGTTTAAGGCTGGGTGCCTTTGGAAGGTCCTCAAACCCTAAGCCCTAGACCCTAAACCCTAAACTCTGTGCCCGAGTCTTCGTCGTGCCGCATCGTCGGGGCAGTTAGGCCCACTGTTAGCGAGAGAGTCCATGCTAAGAGTAAAGAATTGAGGCCTTGAAGCCCCAGAAAACTTGATCAAAAGAGCCTCAAGACCCGACCCCTACTTGGAGAGGTTCATTGGTAGTTATAAGTAGGCTTATAAGTACCCTAAATAGGGTTATGTAAGTAGAGTTACCATACTTCTACCTCTACTTAGAACTGGTATTAAGTAGGGGTTATACGAACCCTAAAAAGGGTTCTAAGTGAACTAAAAAAAGTTAAAAGCGTAGCTACCACAGTTATGACCCTAGGCTTCTGGGGTTTTGGGGGGCAGGGTTTTGCTGCTTTGGGTTCGTTTAGGGTCATTTGGGTTTAGGGTCTAGGGTTTAGGGGTTAGGGCTTGGAGGTTCACGGGTCTGTTTAGCGCCTTTTTAGGGTAGCAATAATCCGAGGTATACCCTACCCATGAACCTCCAAGTGGGGTTTGGGGACTGGGGGGCTTGATGCTTTGGGGCTTAGGGGAGTTAGAGGGGCCCCGCAGTGAAAGAAGGGCTTACGCCCCCAAATTTTTCGTGGCAATAGGATATGATCTTGGGTGTCACATGTTGGGGTCCTGGCTACCTGGGATTTATGAGGGCCTCGGAGGGAGGCTCTGGTTAGGATCTTAAAGCCCTATAAGCTCTAAACCCTAAAGCCCGAAGTCCTAACCCCCCTAACCCCTAAGCCCCAGACTCCAAACCCACTTTTGTTAATCTTAGTTGCTGAGTGAGTACACTTTACACACTTTTGGGGATGCTATAATTCCCTAGAGAACTGGAAGTGTACACTTCTTTGGGGCTTATGAACTCCGCAACTAAAAAATGGCAAGACATGCCTCCACCTCCAGGACCTCATGACGACGCTGCGGCGCCTCAGCTTGCGACAGATGCTCCGCAACGGTCGGGCCCCGGGGTTTAGGGTTTAGGGTATCGGGTATAGGGTTTAGGTTCCCCTTCCCTCTAACATGGCCCCTACTTGGAGGTTCATGGGAAGTTGGAATGGTGGTAGCTATACTTATAGCACTCTTCAAGGTACTTGGAACCCTACCCGTGAACCTCCAGGTCAATTTGGTTTTTAACCCCAAACCCTCCCTAAACCCGAAACCCGAAACCCGAAACCCTAAACCCTAAACCCGAAAAGCCCCAAACCCTCAACCCTCAGCCCTCAAACCCTAAGGCGCCTGGCCCACCGGGCCCTCCTGTGGCGAGCACGGGAGCTGAGCGGCTCGAAGGGCGCCAGCGCCCCGCCCGAGGCGCGGGTGCAGGGGTTTAGGGTTTGGAGTTTAGGGTTCAGGGTTTAGGTTTAGGGTTTCGGGTTTACGGTTTAGGGTTTAGGGGTTTTAGGGTTTCGGGTTTGTAGGGTGTAGGGTTTAGGGTTGAGGGTTCAGGGGTTAGGGTCTCTAGTTTAAGGCAGGTTAACGAACCCCGACACCCTAGACCTCCCTAAGCCCTAGATACCCCAAAACTTCCGACAATGGAAGAGCCGGCAAGAGAAGCCTAAACCCTAAACCCTAAACCCTAAACCCCTAAACCCCTAAACCCCTAGACCCCTAAACCCCTAAACCCCTAAACCCCTAAACCCTAAACCCTAAACCCTAGACCCCAAACCCCAAACCCCAAACCCCAAACCCCAAACCCCAAACCCTAAACCCTAAACCCTAAACCCTAAACCCTAAACCCGAAACCCTGAACCCTGAACCCTGAACCCTGAACCCTGAACCCTGAGAAGCCAAGCGCAGGAGCTGGCGCAGGAGGCCGCTCTCTTCACGGAGGCCCTCAGGGCAGGTGGTTTAGGGGCTGAGGGATTTTAGGGATTTTAGGGGTTTGAGGGATTTGAGGGATTTGAGGGATTTTAGGGGGTTTAGGGGTTTGTGGGATTTGATGGGTTTTTAGGGATTTTAAGGTTTTTAGGGATTTTAGGGATTTTAAGGATTTTCGGGCTTGAGGGGTTTGAGGGGTTTGAGGGCTTTTGGGGTTTGAGGGATAGGGTTTGAGGGGCTCGAGGGGCTTGAGGGGTTTGAAGCGTTTGAGGGGATTGAGGTTTGAGGGGAGTGAGGGTTTGAGGGGTAGGGTTTCAGGGGCTTAGGGGTTTTGTGGGAGTTAAGGGTTGTAGGAGTGTGGGGTTCGCAGGTTTTTGCTTTGGGGTCGCTTTGTGATGGGTCGAGGCACGGCATTGATGATAGGCCTGAGTTTGGTGTAGCTCAGATTTCCCTTTGTTGCGGCAGTCAAGAGGATTACGTCTGAGAGTGGGAGTTTAGGGTTTAGGGTTTAGGATTTGGGCGAGGCGACGCGTAGCTGAAGGCCTCGACCCGTTCCACAGCGCACAGGACGCACGCGCCGTGTCAGCGGCCCAAGGATGGAGCTGTCAGGGGTTGTGGCAGGGCGTCCTCGTCAACTTGTCCTGGACAGAGTCCAGACACAATCCTGAAGCTTTCTGCCAGAGCACGGCGCTTAACAAAGTCTTGTGCTCTACGTGTGCCTGATCTCCAAGTGAACAGCATGCTCGCACTCCAACGATCCCTGCATTCTTCGCTGCCTCCAGCCTGCGGCAGTCCAGCCTCAAAATGGCCGTGCGCGTTAGCTGCTTCCAACACGATGTTCCTGATGTCTTCAAGCCTCTGTGCGCATGCCGTAGTGGAGGGGGTGGGGGGACTTAAGGTCGGGGGAGATTGTCATACATGATGGAGTCCTTGAGGGAGGGGCCTGCAATGTTCCTCAATACTCGCCCCCGCAGAACCACTTGCATACCTCCCCCCAGTTCCCTACACCCTAAACCCTCAGCCCTAAGCCCTAAGCCCTAAACCCTAAACCCTAAACCCTAAACCTTTACAACTACTTCCCTACTTCCCTAGCAAGAACTGGTAAGGCCAGATTCAGGCTCAGAGGGCTCCAGCTCCAGCTCCTCAGGACATGGGTTGGGGTGTTACGGTTTAGGGTTTAGGGTTAGGGTTTAGAGTTTAGGGTTTGGCGTTTGGGGTTTGGGGTTTAGGGTTTAGGGTTTAGGGTTTGGGGTTTAGGGTTTACGGTTTAGGGGTTAGGGTTTTAGGTTTTAGGGTTTAGGGTTCAGGGTTTAGGGTTTAATGTTTAGAGTTGCAGTCTTTAGGGTGCCTTCGCGCAGGCCTTTCAGCAGCTGATCCAGGCCCTGGTGCTGTTTGGTTCTTCTTGTTTGGTGGGGGTTTGGGCTGTGGGGGTTGACACCCAAACCCCAAAGCCCCCAAACCCTAAAAGCCCCAAACCCCAAAGCCCGAACCCTAAAGAACCCAAATCCTAAACCTTAAAACCCTAAACGCCCTAAGCCCTAGTTTGAACGCTGAAACCCCTAAGCAGCCCTCAAACCCGAACTGCCAGAAGCTGGCCCTCGCCGACGCAATTCCTAAACGCTTGGGCTCCTAAGCGGTGTGGCTCCAGAGCGCCCGCTTCCCGTGTTGGATCAGTAGTATACTTTTGTTCCTCATATGGACTCCTGCATAATTGACAGGTATGTGCCTTTGCCCTAAACCCTAAACCCTGAACCCTCAACCCTCAACCCTAAACCCTAACCCTAAACCCCAAACCCTAAGCCCTGAACCCTAAGCCCCAAACTCCTGAGGCCGGCGTGTCCGTGCCGTCGACACGGGGCCTCGAGCAATGGACCCTGTGCTCGCAGAGATTTGGCACCCTAAGCCCTAAACCCGACACCCCAAAAAACCCAAACCCTAAACCCTACACCCTAAACCCTAAATCCTAAACCCCAAACCCCTGAAACCCTAAATCCTAAACCCCAAACCCCTGAAACCCTAAACCCCAAACCCCTGAAACCCTAAACCCTAAATCCCTTAAACCCTAAGCCCGAAACCCTAACCCCTACACCCCTAAAAGCCTAAACCCCTTTCGGGCTTTTGCTGCTGTTGGTAGGGTCGAAAGATTGGGGCCTGCGCTTCTTTTTCTGGCGGCTCGGTGGCCTGTGACCATCTGCTTGTTTTCTGCATGCCATTTCCGTGGAAGTGTTTTCCCTTTTTGGGGTTTAGGGTTTAGGGTTTAGAGTTTAGGGTTTTGGGTTTAGGGTTTAGGGCGTAGGGTGTGGATCTGGATGTACAAGGTTTCTCAACCGTCAGCGTTTGGAGGTTTCATACTGCAAGACTTCATAGGCTTCAAAAGGTTTCGGCGCATGAGACGATGTTCTGGGGTTCTCTAGAAACCCAACCCCCAACCCCAGTATGGTTGTTGGCTTTTCGGATGTGCCAGTGGTTCTAAACCTCACACTCCTAAACTCTAAACTCTAGGGCCTAGACCCTAAACTAAACCATAAACCCTAAACCCTAAACCCTAAACCCTAAGGATGCTTGCTAGGTGTTTTCCTCGTTGTTCCTGCGTCAGGGCTAAGCTGAATGAAAATGAAAACGTGAGGGGGGGGGGGGGGGGGCTAAGGGGTCGGGATGTCCAGATCTCAGTCCTCGTATTAAGGACCTATGTAATTCGAATGGGTATTTTGGGTAGCTTACTTTTTCCCTTCTTGCCATAGAGGGATAATAAGGGAACCCTAAACCCTAAACTCCAAACCCCAAGCCCCTCCAACGCATCCTCAACACCTAAACCCCTAAACCCTAAACCGGAGACCCGAAAGCCTAATCTCTAAAACCCGATCGGCCCTACAATAGACCCTTACAAACCACTCGCCATGGACCCTATATATATATGGATTGATCTATATATATATATATATACATATATATATATACACTATTTATTATTTACTTATTTATTTACTTACTTACATCTGCATCTACATATATATATATATATACATATATATATATATGAACCCCTATAGGCCCTATAGACCCTTGAAACAGTGGCCCAAATCAACTGGAAGGCTTGCATCCTGCCTGGCGCGTGACCCGGCGCGGCGCGTGGGAACGCCGGCCGAGGCGCTGGAGGCTCTGGGCCACATCTGGGCAGAGACACAGGCGCCCGCATCCATGAGGTTAGGGTTTAGGGTTTAGGGTTTAGGGTTTAGGGTTTAGGGTTTAGGGTTTAGGGTTTAGGGTTTAGGGTTTAGGGTTTAGGGTTTCGGGTTTCGGGTTTCGGGTTTCGGGTTTGGGGTTTGGGGTTTGGGGTTTGGGGTTAGGCTTTGTGGGTTGGCTCAGGGGTTTGGGGGCTGGCAGTGAGTTCTGCCGCACGCGAAGCGACTTCGGGCTGAACGATGGTGTGGCACCCCAAAGCCCTCAATCCCCAAACCCTAAATCCTAAACCTTAAACCCTAAATCCTAAACCCTAAACCCCAAACCCTAAATCCCCAAACCCTAAACCCTAAACCCTAAGCCCCAAACCCCACATTCTATACACCCTACTAGCCTTACTAAACCCAAACGCTTAACCCCAAACCCTTAACCCCAAACCCTTAGCCCTAAGCCCTAAACCCTAAACCCTAAACCCTACAAGCCCCAAGTCCTTCCTCTCAGGCTCAGCTGCTGCGCCTCCGCCAGGAGGATCCGGAGGTCGCCACAGCCACCGACACCACGGAGAAAACCGAGGCACCCGGGGCCGTAAAGGCTAAATCAGGCTGGGTTTAGGGTTTAGGGTTTCAGGGTTTAGGGTTTAGGGTTTAGGGTTTAGGGTTCAGGGTTAAGGGTTCAGGGTTCAGGGTTCAGGGTTTAGGCTTTCGGGGCTTTAGGGGCTTTAGGGTCTTGAGGGTCTTGGGGGTCTTTTGGGGTTCAGGGTTTGATGGTTCAGGGGTTTCAGGGATTGAGGGTTGGCGTTTTAGGGTTTTAGGGGTTGTGAGGGGTGTAGGGTTCAGGTTCAGCGTTGAGGGTTTAGGGTTTAGGGGCTTCGGGTTGAGGTTTTTTAGGGCTTTAGGGCTGAGAGGGGTTTAGGGTTGAGGGTGTTTAGGGTGTGACAAGGGTTCGAAGGGTTTTGAGGGTGTTTTAGGTTTTTTTGGCTTGAGGGTTTGAGAGGTTTAGGACAGTTTAGGACTTGGGTCACAGTTAGGTTGGGTCTTTGTGTTTTTTGGTCTATGCCTTTTGGCTCAAGATGTGTTTCGCTTTTGGTGCGCTGGGTTCTTGGTTGGGGCTCTGTTCGTCCAGACCCCAAGCCCAAAACCCCCTAAACCCTAAACCCTCAACCCTAAACCCCAAAATCCCCAAGCCCCGATAATTGCTAATCCCCAAGCCCGCAACCTCTGAAACCCAAGCCACAAACCCTGAGCCCCACGCCGCAAAGCCCCAAACCCTAAACCACCCGAAGCCCTAAATCCTAAAGCCTAAACCCTAAACCCGAAACCCTAAACCCTAAACCCTAAACCCTAAAAATGCAAGCGGCCACAGCGCAGGCTACGGAGAGCAGCTCAGAAGTGGCCGTGCCTGGACTTCGCAGCATCTTTTGGCGTGGTTTGGGTTTCGGGTTTGGGGTTTAGGATTTAGGGTTTAGGGTTTAGGGTTTCGGGTTTGGGGTTTAGGATTTTGGGTTTAGGGTGTAGGGTTTATAGGGTGTAGGCTTCTTAGGTGTAGGGTTTAGGGTTTTGGGGCTTAGAGGTTCATGGGCAGTTATAAGCCGGGTGATAAGTATGGTAACTATACTTGTAGCCCTTATGTTGGGGTACTTTTTCCCCTACTTGTATTACACATGAACCTCCAAGTAGGGTTCAGTTCACGGTTTGGGTTTTAGGGTTTTAGGGTTCTGGGTTTGGGGTTTAGGTTGTTCGGGTTGACTTCCGTGGCATTGTTGTTGGGGGGTTTGGGATTTGTGGGTGTTCGGGTTCAGGGTTTGGATTTTAGGCTGTTAGGGTTCAGGGTTGGATTGAACCTGTCGAAGGGTTTGGGAGTCTTAGCTGGAGGCCTTTCAGGGTTTAGGGGGTTTCGGGTTTTTGGGTTTCGGGTTGCGGGTTGAGGTTTTCGGGGAGGTTGAGGGGCTTAAGGTGCTTTTGCGGGTTTTTGCGGGTTTGGGGGTTCAGGGGGAGTTTAGGGAGCTCAGGAAGCGGAAGCCCTAAACTTAGAACAGCCCTGAAATGAAGTTCACAGTGCCACTTCCCTCAGGTTCGTCTTCGCCGAGAGCGATTGGAGCTGGAGTCGCCAGAGCTGCTGCCCTTTGGCCTGAAGGGCGCAGGGGGGTGGGTGGGTGCGGGGGTTTTAGGTTTTAGGGTCTAAGGTTGCCAGACCCGAAGCCCTAAACCCCAAACCCTAAACCCTAAACCCTAACCCCTAAACCCTAAACCCTAAACCCTAAACCCTAAACCCTAAACCCTAGATCCCCCCCAAACTTCAGTACGTCCTGCGAAAAAGGGTGTGTAGCAGCGAGGCTTCCATCCTCGAGCCCCCCGAGCCTGGAGTGCCCGTTGCTTTAGGGTTCAAGGTTTAGGGAGCGAGGTTTAGGGTTTAGGGTTTAGGGTTTAGGGCGTAGGGTTTAGGAGTCCAAAGAATCTTGTGAGGACGAGACAAGAAGTCATGAGCCCAAGTCTAGTCTCTCTATAATCCTCGTGCAAGCACCTTGATGCCCCAAAACTGTGAAACCCCAGTCCCAAGAACTTGCAAATCCCCCTAATTCTAGTTTCCATTGCCCGGACGATCCTAAACCCTATGAACCCATGAACCTATAAACCCTAAACCCCATAAACCCTATAAACCCTAATGAAATCTCTAAAGCGGCATCCTGACGGCCCCGATCTCCCGAGGAAGGAGATGACGATTCTCTGAGCAGCTGCTTTTCCGTCGTGCCACGCCTGGCGCCGTGAACACAGTGCTCGGGTCACCCCAAAGCCTCACACCCTCCACCCCAAACCCTAAACCCTAAACCCTAAGCCCAAAACCATAAACCCTAAGCCCTAAGCCCTAAGCCCTAAACCCTAAACCCTCAACGGCATTTAGGGTGAATTGCACGCGACCTTCTCGCAGCAGAAGGTTGAAGCGCAAAGCGCGCGCAGGGCTGATGGCAGGAGTCAGGAGATGAGCATTGCCACAGTGCAGTCTTTCCCAAAGGGCCCAATATACCCTTTGGGGTTTAGGGTTTAGGGTTTAGGGTTTAGGGCGTAGGGTTTGGAGTTTAGGAGTTTAGGGTTTAGGGTTTGGAGTTTAGGGTTTAGGGTTTAGGGTTTGGGGTTTAGGTGCTTAAGGAGTAGAGCTCCCCTTTGCCGAATAGTTACTAAGAACCTCCCGGCTGCCCCTAGAGGTACCTCCTTGCACATGGAGAATCTTTGATGTTTGGGGCAAGAGGTTCGGAGTGGTCTACTTGAAGGTTCATGGTACTTACTAACCAATAAATAACTGTACTTATAACCCTACTAATAATACCCCTAAAGGGCCTTATAGGGGTTATCCCAAGTATAAGTAGGGTCATAAGCCCATACAAGTACCTTCAGTTCAAAGCCAGGATCGAAGAATGTCTGATAGGCTCTCTGGAAAAGTTGAGTGTAGATAAGCCCATCTGATTGACTCGAAGACCCTCAAGAAGCACCTAAACCCTAAACCCTAAACCCTAAACCCTAAACCCTAAACCCTAAACCCTAAACCCTAAACCCTAAACCCTAAACCCTAAACCCTAAACCCTAAACCCTAAACCCTAAACCCTAAACCCTAAACCCTAAACCCAAACCCCTAAACCCAAAACCCTAAACCCTAAACCCTAAACCCTAAACCCTAAACCCTAAACCCTAAACCCTAAACCCTAAACCCTAAACCCTAAACCCTAAACCCTAAACCCTAAACCCTAAACCCTAAACCCTAAACCCCTAAACCCCTAAACCCCTAAACTCCACTCATGTCTTTTGCTGC
Organism: Symbiodinium natans; assembly: GCA_905221605.1. Taxonomy (NCBI): domain Eukaryota; class Dinophyceae; order Suessiales; family Symbiodiniaceae; genus Symbiodinium; species Symbiodinium natans. The sequence goes on from CAJNDS010002617.1 coordinate 249,826, forward strand.
TCCTGCTGGCAGCTCATGGGCGCAGGGTTAATGCCACGGGGCGGGCCCTTGCCGGCGTCTCTCACCCCTGAGCCGAAGAAGCCTTACGGATAATGGTGCAGGGTTTAGGTGGCCTTGAGGGTATGGGGTCGCAGGTTCAGGGTTTAGGGTTTGATTAGGGTTTAGGGTTTAGGGTTTAGGGTTTAGGGTTTAGGGTTTAGGGTTTAGGGTTTAGGGTTTAGGGTTTAGGGTTTAGGGTTTAGGGTTTAGGGTTAGGGTTTAGGTTTAGGGTTTAGGATCGAAAGTTCAGACTTCAAGACTTCCTGCAGCTTCCAGAGAAACCAAGTTTGGGGCTCAAACCCTCGAGCCAAAGCCCGAAAGCTTAAACCCTAAAACCCCTAAAACCCTAAACCCCCCCCCCCCCCCCCCAACACCCTCCACACCCTCCAGAATCCTAAAACCCGAATACCCGCCTAAAACCGTAAAACCCCCTAACACTCAAAACCCTAAACCCTAAACCCTAAACCCTAAACCCTAAACCCTAAACCCTAAACCCTAAGCCCTAAGCCCTAAACCCTAAGCCGCTCCAAGCCCCGCTCCGTGATCTTCGGTGCAGAGTCTCACCGGGATCGTCCCACCGGATGTTCCGTGCAAAGCCGTGAGACCGCTGGAGGGTTTAGGGTTTAGGGTTTAGGGTTTAGGGTTTAGGGTTTAGGGTTTAGGGTTTAGGGTTTAGGGTTTAGGGTTTAGGGTTTAGGGTTTAGGGTTTAGGGGTTTGGGTTCTAGGGTTCTAGGGTGTTGGGGTTTAGGGTTCGGGCTTAGCCAAGGTCTTGAAGCTTTAGGGTTTAGGGTTTTGGGCTTTGAGGTTTTAGGGTTTAGAGCTTCATGACATTCGGGTTTTAGGGGCTGGAGTGGAGGGTTTTAAGTTTGCGGTCCTAGCGTTCTTGGTCTGTTAACCCAAATTCATAACAAGCCTAATCCCTCAACCCCAGACCCTAAACCCTAAGACCCTAAACCCGATACCCTACACCCTAGACCCTAGACCCTAAACCCTAAGCCCTAAACCTTAAACCCAAAACCCTAAGCCTAGACCCTAGTCAAACCCGAAAAGCCCCAAGACTTCCCAGAGAGAGCCCGAATAAACCTTCCTTCACCTCAAGCCCTGAAACATTTGAAACCCTAAGCCCTAAACCCCTAAACCCCTCAGCCCCTAAACCCCTAAACCCCTAAACCCCTAAACCCTAAACCCTAAACCCTAAACCCTAAACCCTAAACCCTAAACCCTAAACCCTAAACCCTCAACCCCAGCAAGCTTCAGGGTCGATGGCTGCTGCCACGTCCGCGCTCTTGGGCTCGCTCCGTCCGCAGGCCGGGTTTCAGGGCAATGTCGAGTTGTAGGGTTGCAGTTATAGGGCTGTAGGGGTATAGTTTTATAGAGTTATAGTCTTATGGGGTTATTGGGTTATAGGGTTGCAGGGTTATAGGGTTATAGGGTTATAGGGTTATAGGGTTATAGGGTTATAGGGTTATAGGGTTATAGGGTTATAGGGTTATAGGGTTATAGGGGTACATGTTGTAGGGTGTTTTAGAATGATGGGGTTCCAGGGCTAAAGGGCTACACTAGAACCCTAGCACCCTGCAATAACTAACCCTAACCCTTTAGTTATTGCAGGGTGCTAGGGTTCTAGTGTAGGGTGTCAAGGTTATCGGCTACAGGAGGCCTCATAGTTTAGGGTTTTAGGGTTACGGATCCCTAGACAGGGTCTCGGGTTGAGTGTCCAGTGCTTAGGATACCGTAAGATGCTTGCTCCGAGACGTACTAGATGCGCAACCTGATAAGGGGTCCCCTAAACCCTAAACCCTCAACCCTAAACCCTAAACCCTAAACCCTAAACCCTAAACCCTAAACCCTAAACCCTAAACCCTAAACCCTAAGCCTAAACCCGAAACCCTAAATCCGAAACCCTTGAGAAGGGCTTCGGTTTCAAAAGGTGCCTCTCGGGTGTTCCTTTTGTCTTCGATCAACTTTATTCTCGCCTCTTGTGTCCACAGCTACGTCAGGACCCACAGAGCCCAACGACTGTACCCGACACCCAAAGACCGTACTTGGAAACCCTTTTGATGAATTAGTAAGTAAGGTTAGTAAGTTGGGTTATGGATATTATTGTAGGGCTTCTCGGGGATACTAAGTAGACTTCATATCCAAGCAAGTCTCCTCCTTCACATATCGTTAGCCTGGGTTAAGTTTAGAGACCTAGCTGTACATCAGCTTCACAGATACAGGAGTCGCGACCCATGGGCTATGCACCCATATCTCCACACCCTAAAGCCCTAAAGCCTAAACCCTAAACCCTAAACCCGACACCCTAAATTGTTGCGAAACGCGAGAAGGATTCCCTAAACCCGAGACCCGAAACGCCAAAGCCTGAACCCTGAAGCCTTAGCCTTGAATGGGTAGTAATACGTCTGTGACTTTCGGAGTGGTAGCCCAGTGGTACCCTTTTCCCCCTTTTTTTGTTGGGTCAAGGTTCCCTTCAAGATTAACCAGCCAAAAAATGGTGCCCTTATTATAATCTAGTTACTGGGGTAGCAAGAGTAAGAGCCTATTACCCAAAGAGCCCAATACCCTTAATTAAGAAACATTCCTTAAATTGATTTTGGGCTTTCTGGGTATATGCCTACTCCGGTGTGAAGGAGCCGGCGACCACGGCCCAGTCGTTCAGGAGCTTGGGTCCTCTTAGGGTGAGGTTTAGGGTTTAGGGTTCAGGGTTCAGGGTTTAGGGTTTAGGGTTGCGGGTTTAGGGTTGCGGGTTTAGGGTTTAGGGTTTAGGGTTTAGGGTTTAGGGTTTAGGGTTTAGGGTTTAGGGTTAGGGTGTAGGGTTTAGGGTTTAGGGTTTAGGGCTTAGGGCTTAGGGTTTGGCTGGACGCTTGCAGGACCTCTGATTGCTTTTGCAGCCGTAGACCTGATCGCGCCATCCCTGAACCCTAAACCCTAAACCCTAAACCCTAAACCCTTAAACCCTTAAACCCTTAAACCCTAAACCCTAAACCCTAAACTCTAAACCCTAAACCCTAGAATCGAATGACCGAACCTTGAAACCTGAAGGCTCTGCAGTTTTAGGGCTGGGCTTCATTCGGGGGATTCGGGGCTCAGGGGCTTAGTGACAAGCCCTAAGCCCTAAACCCTAAACCCGAAACCCTAAACCCTAAACCCTAAACCCTGAACCCTTAACCCTTAACACTTAACACTTAACCCTCAACCCTAAACCCTAAATCCTAAACCCTAAACATGTAGGGTTCATGGGCTAGTTTCCCGGAGGAAGCTGCAGCACCGTGGCCTTTCCTCAACGGAGGCGCCGGCAGCTGCCGCCGTGGCAAGGAGATCAGGAGCCGAGACGCAAACCCTGAAACCCTTAAACCATAAACCCTACGCCCTAAACCCTAAACCCTCAAACCCAAAAACCCTTAAACCCTAAACCCCAAACCCGAAACCCTAAACCCTACTCCACTCGCATTTGCCCTAAATCCCTAAGGCCGTAAAGCCCTAGACGCTAAGCCATGAATATGGCCAGACTGATACGAGCATATTGTTACTAGTGGTACTGCTATTGCTATGTCGTGTTAGTGTTCTTATTACGTTTCCTGCTATTATTGTTGTTGTTTTTCTTGCATTTCTACAGCCTGTCACTACTATTCGTTTAAGTGAGCGAAACGAACGTATGAAATGCATTAATGAGCGAGAGAACAAGATATACAACCCAGAGAAAGATATAGGATTTCTGGTGTCTTCTCTTTTGGTATTCAGTCGGCGAACTTTCTAGTCCTTAAGGGGCCTTTACTTTGCTCAATATGGCTCTGCTAGCAGCCGTTTGATAATATGGCCGCAGTGAATCCTTGCATGCGGCTTTTCTTATTGCTGAGGGTGCGGTTTGCTGCGGCGGGCCAATCTCCAGGCTTGTTCGTGGACGCCGGAGGACAAGCGCTTGGACAGCAAGTGTGCTCCGAGAAAATTGAGAAGCGGCTCGTGGGCGTCAACCTGTTAAGGCGGCAGTGAAGGATGGCGAAATCACGAAAAGCGTCCGCAAGGAGCTGGCGGCAGGGTTTAAAGAGATGAGGGGGCTGTTCCCAGGGACATGTTCTTTCTATGGAGTGTTCAGCTGTGTTGAGGGTTTTCTAGGGGGAGTTTAGTGTTTCAGGTTTTTGGAACCCTAAACCCTAAACCCTAAACCCGAAACCCTAAACCCTAAACGGCCCTAAACCCTAAACCCTAAACCCTAAACCCTAAACCCTAAACCCTAAACCCTAAACCCTAAACCCTAAGCCCTAAACCCTAAACCCTAAACCCTAAACCCTAAACTTTAGGGACCCTGCTGACCTGGCCTGCCCCTTGCGATCTTACAGGACCCTCGCCGCAGAATCCCAGCAACGCCGTGCAGTGGCCCAGCACGGCACGGTGCAGCCGCGACGAGGTGCTGTGCCTCTGGGTAAATTGCTTTGAGGAGTCGTACCGAAAACATGTTTGAACGCCCATCAGAAGAATTTGGGTTTTTAGGGGGGGAAAGCTAGACTAGGCTTGTTGGTGCCGGGGGGGACACTGGTGGAGGAAAGTCTAGGACTCCCACTGATGCCCTAAACCCTAAACCCTAAACCCTAAACCCAAAACCCTAAACCCTAAACCCAAAACCCTAAACCCTAAACCCTAAACCCTAAACCCTAAACCCTAAACCCTAAACCCTAAACCCTAAACCCTAAACCCTAAACCCTAAACCCAAATTTAAACCCTAAACCCTAAACCCTAAACCCTAAACCCTAAACCCTAAACCCTAAACCCTAAACCCTAAACCCTAAACACTAAACTCAAGCTCCGAGATGGCAAAGCCCTAAAACACTCGAAACAAGGCGAGAGGCCGAGCAAAAAGCTTGTCAACCCTAGAAGCACTTAAGGTGTAGGATTTTGAGACCCCTAAACCCTAAACCCCACATCCTACACCCTACAGTACTACACCCCAAATCCTACACCCTACACCCGAAACCCTAAACCCTAACCCCTAAAACCCTAATCCCTAAACCCTAAACTCCAAACCCAAGCCGAAACCTCACACTGCGCAGTATTTCAAGGACCCGAGGGCCACACCCCTACAGGGCCGAAACTTTCTAGGATCTTAGGTTTAGGCCCAGGGTGTCAGGGTTTCGGGTTTCAGACATTTAGGGTTGTAAGCGTTTCACGGTTTAGGATTAAGGCTTGCTTGTGCGCTGTTCTTGGGATGGGGTTAAGGTGCAGCGTTATCAACGGAGTTTTTGTCAGAGTTCAGTTCTCTGAGTGCTAAAGTCCTTTGGCAAGCGCCGGCGTGTCACAGGTATTCGATGCTGCAGCGGACGAGGCTACCTGGGGGCACTAAGCCCCAATAGGGTTCAGGATTTAGGGAATGGGATGGGACCCCTGTTGAATGGCCGGGCATACTGGAGTACATCTGGGTTATTCATTACAAAGTTTGGTTGTCCAAAAATGTCATGAGGTTACTGGGTGAGAAGGGTTTGGGATCAGATTTTAAATAGTAAACCCTAAACCTTAAACCCCAAACCTTACACCCCAAACCCTAAACCCTAAACGGGCCTAGGGTGGAGCCTGAGCCCCGCAACTACCCTTCAGTGTCAACAAGGCAGCTCGGGGGGGGGGGGGGGATTCCTACAATCTTCATGTTCAAGGATTTGTGCTGGGGTTCAGGGACTTGTGGCCCAAAGAGCTCTGAGCCTGAGGCCCTAATTAAACCCTAAACCCTAAACCCTGAACCCTGAACCCTAGACCCGAAGCCTTAGGGTTCAGGTCTCACGGAACCGGGAAGGTCAGCCTCGGGTACTACTGCTGCGACTATGTCCTCTTTGTCTTACAACGTTTCAAGTTTTTTTAATGGATAAACTTTGTCATAGTGGGGGCATTTAAACTCAAGAAGGAATAGAAGTTCAAATTTTGAATACTATCCCAAGCATGAACCCTCAGCCCTCAACCCTCAACCCTCAACCCTAAACCGTTTTAGAGGTCTCCATACTTGGAGGTTCATGGTACTTAATAACCACTTATAACTGAGCTTATAACCCTACTTATAATCGGGATAATCCCTATAAGGCCCTTTAGGGGTATTATGAGTAGGGTTATAAGTACAGTTGGAAGTGGTTAGTATGTACCATGAATCTTCAAGTAGAGATTCAAGTCAAGCAGCTTGGGAGAGCACGCCGCGCATTCGGGCCAGTGCAAACGGTCTCTGACTCTTTCGACGCGGCGCCGCGGTCTTGAAATCAATGCCTCCCTACGCTGGCCGGTGGGACCGCGCTCTAGGCTTTGCCCTAAACCCTAAACCCTAAACCCTAAACCCTTAACCCTAAACCCTAAACCCTAAACCCTTGACCTGGTTGTACATGAAAGCACCAGGGCCCCATCAGTCGTCAACCTTGCAGTCTCTATGGCTTTCGCGAGCCGGGAATCCCCAGGTACCTTCAGTTCGTTCTTTACTAGTGGAGGCATGCTTAGTTAGGATGCAAAAGTCGTTGCCTCATCGGTTGCGTGCTCGCATATGAGATTGGCCGTTCCACGCACGTCCTTCCCCAGCCGCAGCAAGAACCACCCCAAGCCAGGCAGCCCAGGCACAGCATTTTGTACCCTAAGGTGGCACACCTCGCAGGATCAACCGCGCATAGTTTTTGGGCACTGCAAAATGAACGCAGATGTCATCAGCCCGAAACCACAGTTAATGCTAAGCAACATATATAGTCATGGGACCCCACACTACTCCGCATAATAACCACCCCGTGCCCAAGCATAATCAAAGGCTACGGGGTAGGTGTAATTAAAGGTGGGGTGGTATAGGGTCGCATGATTCAGTTGAGTCTGTACAAGCGTTAGTCAGGTCCTGCGCTGTGCTAGAAACTCCTGAGCATCAGCCATAATGTGTACATAAGCGTATAGGGCACACAGAAGAAAAGTTTTATCCGGGCTCCAAATCCACTGCAGTTTTGTCTAGAATCTTCCGTTGCGTCTAATCTCGAGTTAGGGTGCAAGGTTTAATGATGAATATGGGTACGCCCTAAACCAAAAACCATAAACCACACATCTGGAACCATTAACCTTCCAGCCCGGAGGTGCTTCTCCGAAGCGCTTCGCCAGATCCACAGGCTGACGACCAAAATATGCCGCTGCAGTACCGCTGTATGACGGAATACTCCTTAAGCCACTTTCACGACCCTTGTGTCGAGCCGTTCCTGAGTTTCCCAGAGAGCCCATGAACCTCTTGCCAAAGCGTATTCCTTAAACCATAGGGATCCTTAGTCTGAGAAGGTAGATTACGTGATTGAGGGGTATTGGGTGCTTTAGGTTACTTGGAGGTGCATGGTACTTAGTAACTAATTATAGTTGTACTTATAACTGTACTTATAACTGTATATATGCTGTACTTATAGCCACATTAGGGCAATTGGTTGATAAGTACCCTGAACCTCCGAGTAGAATCTTGGAGCCTGTTTCAAATGCGCATTTGGGGCCAAGGTTTGATTCTGATTCGGGTTGGCTCCGGGACAACACAGCATGCGGCTGGGTCATGCTGGGTCCATAGGTTGGGGTTTAGGGTTTGAGGTTTGGGGTTTAGGATTTAGGGTTTAGGGTTTCGGGTTTCGGGTTGGGAGTTCAGAACTCGTGTTTCTGGGTGTAAGGATTGTTCCTCGCTTTCGCAGTGACTCTTTGCGTCCCTTTCCGGGGTTCTGGGCTTCCTAAACCCTAAACCCAAAACCCAAAACCCTAAACCCTAAACCCCTCCAAGTTCAGGCCAGGCTCTGGAGGTTTGGGCTTTTGGCCCAAGGTTTGGCAGTTGATGAGGGCTTATTTGCAGGGTTCATGGGTTCAGGGTTTAGGGTGTAGGGTTTAGGGTTTAGGGTTTAGGGTTTATGTGTAGGGTTCAGGGCTTATAGGGTTTCGAGCGCATCATGGTTGCAGTCGATGGGGCTTAGGGTTTAGGGTTTGCGGGCGAGGGTTTGGGGTTCAGGGGTTTAGGGCTTCTATGGATTGGGCTTGCAGGGTTCGTGATTTTTAGGTTTCAGGGTTACAGGGCTTTTGGGGTAAAATGACCGTGTTGCCCTGCTTGCAGGACCTGTCGAATGCCGCCCAGACACTCCGCAGCAACTGCCCAGCTTACATGTTTTTTCTACCCGAAACCGCCCTAAATCACGAAAGCCTGTAAACCCTAAACCCTGCACCCTAAACCCTGAACTCTGAACCCTAAACCCTAAACCCTAAACCCTAAACCCTAAACCCTAAACCCTAAACCCTAAACCCTGAACCCCTCAAGCCTTCGAGCTCTCTGGACTCTCAAGCGGCCTCGGGCCTGAAAGCCTCGAACCTTAAGCCAGCCAACCTTGGTTTCGGATTTACCGAGGCTTTAGGGTTTAAGGCTTTATTAAGGGCAGGGTTTTAGGGTTTAGGGTTTAGGGTTTAGGGTGTAGCGAGTGTAGGGTTTGGGGTTTAGGGTTGACTAAGAGGTATAAGGAGGGACCTCCTACCAGGGACCCTCGATCTTATGCCCCTATTTAACCCATACAGAGCCCGTATTTCATTATACCTCATATAGTCCCTGCATACCTAAGTAGCCCCTAAGACAACACCGAAATAAGTCCCTGAGGTCCCTAAATACGGGTCCTTCCTCTAGCGCCTTGAGAAGTGTAGGGCTGAGGGCGCAAGACCCCGGATTTTGGGCCTTGCAGGGCCCAAGACCCCTGAGTCTGGGAATATAGTATCTATAGGGGTTTAGGGCTGAGGGTTTAGGGATCCTCATCATGAGTTATGGCCGAATTCTGAAGGGAAACCCTAAACCCTGACCCTAGACCCTAGACCCTAGACCCTAGACCGTAGACCCTAGACCCTAGACCCTAGACCCTAGACCCTAGACCCTAGACCCTAAACCCTAAACCCTAAACCCTAAACCCTAAACCCTAAACCCTAAACCCTAAACCCTAACCAAATCGCCCAGGACCTCTGCGGCCATCCGCACGGCACGCGAGATGCTCTCGCGTGTGGCGGCGGTGGCGGCTGAAGCGAGGCGGCCAGCTTGTCTGTACTATTGGAGCTTCAGAAGTCTCAATATCGTCCGCTGAGAAGTCATATATGTTTGTATACATACATATGTATATGTGTGGCTGCGAGTCAAAAGTACAGGTATGTAACAGGCCCCTGGCATCTTTTTCCGATATAGGTATTGAAACAAGGCCAGTCTTCTTGCGACCAGCCTCCGCGCGACAAGCCTCCGCGACAAGCCCGTCCTTGCCACCATCTTGCGAGTTTGGGAGCCCGCGACAAGCCCGCGACATACGTATGACACAACCGGGCTCGACAAATAGTATGTAACAGAGGCGGGGGGTGGGACACTGCGACATACCGGCATTCAAACTCACATCCATATATACATATGTATATAATCACATACATACATACATGTGTATGTATTATATATGCAGATGATAGCAAAAACTACCAAAGATACACATTCCTCCCCCTTCCCCTGCTGCCGTACTCTCCACCCAAGGGTCTTCTCCGTGACGTTCGATACTGACCAAACATCCGACACGAACACGCGCGCGGCCGCCCGTGCGCACGCCCGCACGCGCATCTAAACACCTGGAACCCCACACCCTGAGCTTACAGCTCCCAGGAAGGCTCCTTGGAGGTGGAATCCCTGGGGTCAGTCGCGGCAGCATTTATGACCAACCTATGCACCCTAGGGTTTAGGGTTTAGGGTTTAGGGTTTAAGGTTTAAGGTTTAGGGTTTCGGCTACTCTGTGGGTTGAGCTCAGACAGTATTTGGGGCCTAAAGTTTAGGGTTTTCATCAGTTTTGCTTCGCCCTCATCCACCCTAAACACCTAAACCCTAAACCCTAAACCCTAAACCCTAAACCCTAAACCCTAAACCCTAAACCCTAAACTCTAAACCCTAATTAAACCCTAAACCCCAAACCCTAAACCCTAAACCCTAAACCCGAAACCCTAAACCCTAAACCCCAAACCGGGTTGGCACAGCTTGGAAGGCTTGGGGAGCTCACCACGCAGAACCTGGTGCACGACCCAGCATGGTCAGATTGCAGTTAGAGTCTTTTGGGTGTGGCAGGTTTAGGGTTTTGGGTTGAGGGTTTAGGGTTTAGGGTTTAGGGTTCAGGGTTTAGGGTTTAGGGTTTAGGGTTAGGGTTTCCGGATTGGAATAGTTACGAGCAAAATTCCCTTATGGTGCCTACATAATTAGACGATAATATCCCCCAAAACCCTATTCCGATTCTTACAGTAAGGCCCCTGTATTAAAAGGTTTAGGGTTTAGATCTCAGGATCAAAGCAAAAACGCATGGAGGAGGACCGGTGCCATGGGTTTGGTGGATTTAGGGTTTCGGGTTTAGGGGACAAGGGGACGATGCACCTGCCCTTTCTGAGAACGCAAGTCTCAGCTAGGACCCTAGTTAGGGTCATAAGTATAGTTCCCATACTTATAGCCCTATTTATCACTACCCATGAACCTCCAAGCTCTAAACCCTAAACCCTAAACCCTAAACCCTAAACCCTAAACCCTAAACCCTAAACCCTAAACCCTAAACCCTAAACCCTAAACCCTAAACCCTAGGGTGCAGACCCCAAATGCGGCTCCTTTGTCTTAAGGTTCGGGGTCTTGGGTTGACGGTTGGTGAAGTTCCTCTTCCGCAGGAAGGTCGCTTCCTTGAGGTTTAGTGAAGGGGTGCGAAGTCTCTACCTGTGCTTTTTGCTGTCTTAACGCCCTATCCCCTAAACCCTAAACCCTAAACCCTAAACCCTAAACCCTAAACCCTAAACCCTAATTCCAGGCGAACAGCCTGTGGAGTCTCGGGAAGGCGGGCTCAGGGTCGGCGCATGGGCCTAGAGTTGAGGCTTGTTTTTGGTGTTGGGGTTTAGGGTTTGGGGTTTGGGGTTTAGGGTTCAGGGTTTAGGGTTTCGGGTTTGGGGTTTGGGGTTTAGGGTTTGGGCTTTAGGGTGTAGGATTTCTGGTTCAAGGTTGAGAGTTTCGGGTTAGAAGCTCTAAACCTGCCTAAACCCTTGCACCCCGAAACTCTCAACTCCCCTGAGCCCCCAAACCGTATAATTACCCTAACCCCTAAACCCTAAACCCTAAACCCTAAACCCTAAACCCTAAACCCTAAACCCTAAACCCTAAACCCTAAACCCTAAACCCTTTTGTGCAAGATCGTTGCTAAGCTTTGGGGGACTTCGTGGTAGGCCTGGGCTTGAGGATGTCGGGGTCTACTTGGAGGTTCGTTTGGGCAGTTAGAAGTCGGGGTTATAATAAACCCTAAACCCTAAACCCTACACCTCAGACCCTAAAGCAGGGGTACTTAGAATGAGGAGAGGGAGAGGGAGAGAGGGAGAGAGGGAGAGAGGGAGAGAGAGGGAGAGAGGGAGAGGAGAGGGAGAGAGGGAGAGAGGGAGAGAGAGGAGAGAGGGAGAAAAAGTGAGAGAGGGAGAAAAAGGGAGAGAGGGAGAAAAAGCGAGAGAGGGAGAAAAAGTGAGGGAGAAAAAGGGAGAGAGGGAGAAAAGGGAGCGAGGGAGAGAAAAAAGGGACGAGAGAGGGAGAAAAAGAGAAAAAGGGAGGAGAGGGGAGGGAAAACAGGGAGAGAGGGAGAGAAGAGGGGAGAGAGGGAGAAAAAGGGAGAGAGGGAAAGAGAGGGGAGAGTACAAAGGGAGAGAGGGAGAGAGAGGGAGAGAGGGAGAGAGAGGGAGAGAGGGAGAGAGGGAGAGAGAGAGAGAGAGGGGGAGAGAGGGAGAGAGGGAGAAAAAGAGAAAAAGGGAGAGAGGGAGAAAAAGAGAAAAAGGGAGAGAGGGAGAAAAAGAGAAAAAGGGAGAGAGGGAGAAAAAGAGAAAACGGGAGAGAGGGAGAACAAGAGAAAAAGGGAGAGAAGGAGAAAAAGAGAAAAAGGGAGAGAGGGAGAAAAAGTGAGAGAGGGAGAAAAAAGGGAGAGAGGGAGAAAAAGGGAGAGAGGGAGAAAAAGGGAGAGAGGGAGAAAAAAGGGAGAGAGGGAGAAAAAGGGAGAGAGGGAGAAAACGGGAGAGAGGGAGAAAAAGGTAGAGAGGTAGAAAAAGGGAGAGAGGCAGAAAAACGGAGAGAGGGAGAAAAAGGGAGAGAGGGAG
>CAJNDS010002617.1:270485-282985 GCA_905221605.1 Symbiodinium natans
AAATACTTTAAATCCGAAAGGGGCGTTTCGGATTTAAATTATTTAAATTATTTAATTCTGGGAAGGGGGGGGGCCTGGTCGGGCCTGCCCCCCCCACCTTTTCGGATTTAAATTATTTAAATTATTTAAATTATTTAAGTTATTTAAATTATTTAAATTATTTAAATTATTCAAATTCTTTAAATTATTTAAATTATTTAATTCCGGGGGGGGGGAATTAAATAATTTAAATAATTTACATCCGAACCCCCCTTTCGGATCGAAATTATTGAAATTATTTAATTCCACCCCCTGAATTAAATAATTTAAACAATTTAAATAATTTAAATAATTTAAATAATTTAAATAATTTAAATAATTTAAATAATTTAAATAATTTAGATCCGAAAAGGGGGGGGGCAGGACCGGGCCCCCCCCCTTCCCAGAATTAAATAATTTTAATAATTTAAATCCGAAACGCCCCTTTCGGATTTAAAGTATTTAAATTATTTAATTCTGGGCAGACGTTGCGCGTGGACCTTGCCGTACTTCATCATATCCCTCTTCTCGGCCTATCTCTTCTGCTCCTTTCCTTACTCTTCTCCTTTTCATAATCATTCCTCTTTAGTTGTTCTTATCTGGAAAAGAAAGAAGGAAGGGAGAGATAAGGGAGATAGGATAGATAAAGAAGAGTGCCATCTTCTCTGCGCCTTGTTTTGTCTCTCCCTCTTCTCTATTCATCTCTCTTCTATTCTTTTCTTTGCTATTCCACTGAAATTGGATTCCCTGTATCTCTCCTCTGTCCTTCTCTCTCGCTCCTCTTCTCCTGTTCCCCTCTAAACGATTGCTCTTTACAGATAGGTGCCCTCCCTCCTCGTCAGGAAATCTCTTTTCGCTTATTTTGCTTTTTGAAGCGAATAAAACAACGGATAAGAGAGGAAAGGGAATGACTAAGTAAAGACAGGAGCTCTTCAATAGGTGCCCTCCTCTTCAGGAAATCTCTTTTCCCTTATTTTGCTTTTTGAAGCGAAGAAAACAACAGATAAGAAGAGAGGAAAGGGAATGACTAAGTAAAGAGAGGAGCTCTTCAATTTCCCTCCCTATATCTGATGTTACTTTTCCTTCTTGGGCGGCGCCCTTCTTTCTCCCTTGAAGATGCAGAAAACGATCAGGAAGGGCACCCGTTCCATCGCCCGTATATAGACAGAGATAAATCATGAGCATCAGCTGGGTTTGCTGCCGATCCAAAATGGGCGTCCCTTTTAATCGCCTTCTGTGTCTTGAAACGAGCAAAAGGGGCACCCTTACTAAGTGTTTTCTTGTAGTGTCCCTTTTCTTCGCTTGAAGACGCAGAAAACGATCCAAAAAGGACACCCGTTCCATCGCCCATATATGGGGACAGAGATAAATCCTGAGCATCAGCTGGGTTTGCTGCCAATCCAAAATGGGCGCCCCTTTTAATCGCTTGCTGTGTCTTCAAACGAGCAAAAGGGACAGCCTAAGTGTTTCCTGGTGGTGTCCCTTTTCTTCGCTTGAAGATGCAGAAAACGATCTAAAAGGACACCTGTTCCATCGCCCATATATAGGGAGAGAGAGAGAGAGAGAGAGAGAGAAATCATGAGCATCAGCTGGGTTGGCTGCCAATCCAAAATGGGCGTCCCTTTTAATCGCCTTCTGTGTCTTCAAACGAGCAAAAGGGACACCCTAAGTGTGCTCTTGTGGGGTGTCCCTTTTCCTCGCTTGAAGATGCAGAAAACGATCAAAAAGGACACCCATTCCATCGCCAATATATAGGGAGAGAGAGAGAGAGAGAGAGAGAGAGAGAGAAAAAAATCATGAGCATCAGCTGGGTTGGCTGCCAATCCAAAATGGACGTCCCTTTTAATCGCTTTCTGTGTCTTCAAACGAACAAAAGAAAACACCTAGGTTCCTCACTTGAAGATCCAGAAAACGGCCCAACAAGGACACCCGTTCCATCGCCCATATATGGAGAGAGAGAGAGGGAGAAAGGAAAAAATCATGAGCATCAGCTGGGTTTGCTTACATGTTCATTGTTATTCCTGTTGTTTTTTCTAACGAAAATGAACAAGAGAAGGGAAAAATAAGAACCAGAGGAAAGATGAAAACGAGCACCATCTTCTCTTTGCCTGACTTTTGCATTTCGCCTGTCCTCATTTCTCTTCCATTCTTTTCATTGCTCTTCCATTTAGAGTTGCATTCCTTTTGATCTCTCCTCTCTCCTTTCTCTCTCCCTTCTCTTCTCTTGTTCTCCTTTAAATCTCAAAAACACACAAAAGGAAGTTTCTTTTCCTTGTTGAATGAAGAATGAAAAAAGAAGAAAAGAGATAGGGAAAGAAATTGAAGAGCTCCACTGCCTATTGGTTCATTCCATTTCCTCTCTTTCTATGTGTTGTTTTCCTTGTCGTTTCAGAAAGCAAGCAAAATACGGGCAAGGGGGCTTCCTGAAGAGGAGAGAGGGCACCTATCTGCGAAGAGGTCTTGTCCTTTTTAATAATAGAGGGAAAAGAGAGAGACAAGGAAGGGAGAGATGATAGATAAAGAAGAGTGCAATCTTCTTTGCGCCTTGTTGTGTTCCTCCGTCTCCTTGTTCCTTGTCTCCTCTCTTCTGTTCAGTACCCTTCCAGAAAATTAAAATGGCCTCCTTGTTGTCTCTCCTCTCTCACTTCCCTTTCCCTTCTCTCCTTCTGTTTCCGTTTAAAACACAAGACAGGAACTTGTATGATAAAGCAGTGGAAGGTAAAGCAGAGGGTGACTCCTTGCGCTTGGACCTTGCCGTACTTCATCATGTCCCCTTCTCGGCCTACTTCTGCTCTTTTCCTTACTCTTCTCCTTTTCATAAATTCTTCCTCTTTAGTTGTTCTTATTTCGAAAAGAAAGAGGGAAGGGAGAGATAAGGGAGATAGGATAGATAAAGAAGAGTGCCATCTTCTCTGCGCCTTGTTTTGTCTCTCCCTCTTCTCTATTGATCTCTCTTCTATTCTTTTCTTTGCTGTTCTATTGAAATTGGATTCCCTGTATCTCTCCTCTGTCCTTCTCTCTCGCTCCTCTTCTCCTGTTCCCCTCTAAACGATTGCTCTTTACAGATAGGTGCCCTCCCTCCTCTTCAGGAAATCTCTTTTTCGCTTA
The DNA here is from genome assembly GCA_905221605.1 of Symbiodinium natans. NCBI lineage: Eukaryota > Dinophyceae > Suessiales > Symbiodiniaceae > Symbiodinium > Symbiodinium natans. Next base: position 273,612 of record CAJNDS010002617.1, read on the forward strand.
TTTTGCTTTTTGAAGCGAATAAAACAACGGATAAGAGAGGAAAGGGAATGACTAAGTAAAGACAGGAGCTCTTCAATAGGTGCCCTCCCTCCTCTTCAGGAAATCTCTTTTCCCTTATTTTGCTTTTTGAAGCGAAGAAAACAACAGATAAGAAGAGAGGAAAGGGAATGACTAAGTAAAGAGAGGAGCTCTTCAATTTCCCTCCCTATATCTGATGTTACTTTTCCTTCTTGGGTGGTGCCCTTCTTTCTCCCTTGAAGATGCAGAAAACGATCAGGAACACCCGTTCCATCGCCCATATATAGACAGAGATAAATCATGAGCATCAGCTGGGTTTGCTGCCGATCCAAAATGGGCGTCCCTTTTAATCGCTTTCTGTGTCTTGAAACGAGCAAAAGAGGCACCCTTACTAAGTGTTTTCTTGTGGTGTCCCTTTCTTCGCTTGAAGATGCAGAAAACGATCCAAGAAGGACACCCGTTCCATCGCCCATAAAAAGACAGAGATAAATCATGAGCGTCGGCTGGGTTTGCTGCCGATCCAAAATGGGCGTCCCTTTTCATCGCTTTCTGTTTCTTGAAACGAGCAAAAGGGACACCCTAAGTGTTTCTTGTGGTGTCCCTTTTCTTCGCTTGAAGATGCAGAAAACGATCCAAGAAGGACACCCGTTCCATCGCCCATATATGGGGAGAGAGAGAAATCATGAGCATCAGCTGGGTTTGCTGCCAATCCAAAATGGGCGTCCCTTTTAATCGCTTGCTGTGTCTTCAAACGAGCAAAAGGGACACCCTAAGTGCTTTCTTGTGGGGTGTCCCTTTTCCTCGCTTGAAGATGCAGAAAACGATCAAAAAGGACACCCATTCCATCGCCCATATATAGGGAGAGAGAGGTTGGCTGCCAATCCAAAATGGACGTCCCTTTTAATCGCTTTCTGTGTCTTCAAACGAACAAAAGAAAACACTTAGGTTCCTCACTTGAAGATGCAGGAAACGGCCCAACAAGGACACCCGTTCCATCGCCCATATATGGAGAGAGAGAGAGAGGGAGAAAGGAAAAAATCATGAGCATCAGCTGGGTTTGCTTACATGTTCATTGTTATTCCTTTTGTTTTTTCTAACGGAAATGAACAAGAGAAGAGAAAAATAAGAACCAGAGGAAAGATGAAAACGAGCACCATCTTCTCTTTGCCTGATTTTTGCATTTCGCCTGTCCTCATTTCTCTTCCATTCTTTTCATTGCTCTTCCATTTAGAGTTGCATTCCTTTTGATCTCTCCTCTCTCCTTTCTCTCTCCCTTCTCTTCTCTTGTTCTCCTTTAAATCTCAAAAACACACAAAAGGAAGCTTCTTTTCCTTGTTGAATGAAGAATGAAAAAAGAAGAAAAGAGATAGGGAAAGAAATTGAAGAGCTCCACTGCCTATTGGTTCATTCCATTTCCTCTCTTTCTATGTGTTGTTTTCCTTGTCGTTTCAGAAGGCAAGCAAAATAAGGGCAAGGGGGCTTCCTGAAGAAGAGAGAGGGCACCTATCTGCGAAGAGGTCTTGTCCTTTTTAATAATAGAGGGAAAAGGGAGAGACAAGGAAGGGAGAGATGATAGACAAAGAAGAGTGCCATCTTCTTTGCGCCTTGTTGTGTTCCTCCGTCTCCTTGTTTCTTGTCTCCTCTCTTCTGTTCAGTACCCTTCCAGAAAATTAAAATGGCCTCCTTTTTGTCTCTCCTCTCTCACTTCCCGTTCCCTTCTCTCCTTCTGTTTCCGTTTAACTGATAAAACACAAGAAAAGAACTTGAATGATAAAGCCTAGGAAGGTAAAGGAGATAAGGGAGATAGGATAGATAAAGAAGAGTGCCATCTTCTCAGCGCCTCGTTTTGTCTCTCCCTCTTCTCTATTCATCTCTCTTCTATTCTTTTCTTTGCTATTCCACTGAAATTGGATTCCTGTTATCTCTCCCCTCTCCTTCTCTCTCCCTCCTCTTCTCCTGTTCCCCTCTAAATGACAAAAACACAAGAAAGGAAGAACAAGTGGGGAATGGAAGCCCTTTTCCTGTCTTCTCCTGTTGCAATAAAGAAGGAAAAGAGCATAGGAGATAAGGAAGGGAATTGAAGAGCTCCTCTCGCTACTTTATCATGCCCTTTCCTTTCTATCTACCACACCAAAACACGACTCTCAGCTTCCAAATAGACCCTATTTAAGCCACCCCCCCCCCCCCCCCCCCTTCAATCCCCCTCCCTTAAGAATTCTATCACCCGGGCTTTGGGGCATTCTCTTCGAAGGGCTTCGAATTGCAAAGCTGCCTGTAAAGGGAGCCCTGCTTGGCGTTGCTTACTCTACACCCCTGCGACCTAGACTCTACATCCTAAACTAAACCCGAAACCCTAAACCCCAAGCCCTAAACCCGAGGCCCTCAACCCTAAACCCTACAGTGATTTAGCTAGTTATAAGTAGAGATATAACAAAAATAGGGTCATAAGTATAGTTGCCATAAGCATAGCCCTACCAAGTAGGGAAGTAGACCGCGAGCTTTCTAGTTTCATGCCCTGGATCAATGAAGGTTGATGATTTAATTTATTTGGGTGGTAGAAGCGGTCTCCGGGGGCCCTTGAACTCCCTGTGCACGGCTGGGTTTAGGGCTTTGGGTTTAGGGTTTGGGGGTTTAGGGCTTAGGTGTCTCATGACACCGGTGGAAGCGCCTCATAGGCAGGGGCTCGGACTTGCCCAACCCAAAGGGCATTCCCTTTGCCTTTGCGTCTGCAAGCTCCGGAACACCATGCCTCCAGCCGGAGATCCAAATACCTTCAAGCCGTAAACGCTAGACCCTAAACCCTAAACCCAACCTTAAACCCAACCTTAAACCCTAACCCTAAACCCTAAACCCTAAACCCTAAACCCTAAACCCCCCTAGACCCTAAACCCTAAACCCTAAACCCAACCTTAAACCCCAAACCCTCAAGCCCGGAGCCCCCAACAGCTACCCTAAGCACCCGGCGACCCCAGAGGTTCGGGATTGAGGGATTTAGGGCTTCTTGGGGGGTTAGGGGCCCCAACAAAATTGGGTTTTAAGAGGTTTGGGGTTTAGGGACTTAGGGTTTTGGGGCTTTGGGTCTAAGGCTTAGGGCCCTAAACCCTAAGCCCTAAACCCTAAGCCCTAAGCCCTAAGCCCTAAGCCCTAAGCCCTAAGCCCTAAGCCCTAAGCCCTACACCCTAAACCCTACACCCTAAACCCTAAACCCTAAACCCTAAATCAACCCTAAACCCTAAACCCGAAACCCGGGGTTGAGGGGTGCGAGGCCTGCCCCACAGAGCTTGGCGAATGTGGCTCGGAGACGCGCCACCGCCCGGACTCCCAGGGACCTGGGAATTCAACTCAGGGTTTAGGGTTTAGGGTTTAGGGTTTAGGGTTTCGGGTTTCGGGTTTAGGGTTTAGGGTTTAGGGTTTAGGGTTTAGCGTTTTGGGGTTGAGGGTTTAGGGTTTAGCGTTTTGGGGTTTAGGGTTTAAGGTTTAGGGTATCTCAGGGTTCAGTGCTTAGGGCTTCGGAGGGGTCAGCCCGCGAAACCCTCAAGACCTACAGAGCCCTCCTGAAAACCCCTTCAAACCTTGGAGGCCCCAAACCCTCAACACGGGAGGCCCTTAAAGCGCCCCAAACCCTAAACCCCTAAGCCCTAAGCCCTAAGCCCTAAACCCTAAACCCTAAACCCTAAACCCTAAACCCTAAACCCTAAAACCCTAAACCCTAAACCCTAAACCCTAAACCCTAAACCCTAAAACCCTAAACCCTAAGCCCTAAGCCCTAAACCCCAAACCCTAAACCCTAAACCCTAAACCCTATAACCCCTAAACAAGACTGAGGCCGTGGCCATGGACCAGGCGCTCCTGGAGATGACTGGAGAGGCTGCCCGGCTCCGTGCGGAGGACTGGGATGGCCAGGCTTGAGAGGGGTTAAGGGTTTAGGGTTTAGGGTTTGGGGTTTAGGGTTTAGGGTTGAGGGTTTAGGGTTTAGGATGTAGGGTTTAGGGTTTAGGGTTTAGGGTTCAGGGCATGTATGCGTCAGCATTCACGCTTCCCCGTAGCCCCCCAATGGTATCCCCCCCTGCCCCCTCCCGTGATTCATGGTCTGTGGTTCATGGTAGGCTTAGGGTTTAGGGTTTAAGGTTAGGCTGTAGGGTTTCCGGCTTTAACTATGCGCCCGTGGTTCATGGTGGCTTTAGGGGTTTAAATCCCTTCCCCCTATTATTAAAACCCCCTCGGTGATACTTCATCCGGATCCGGGGCTAAATTTTCTTGTGCTAGAGGGTTTCGGGATTTGTTTGGGAGATGTAGCCCCGACAGCCTAAATGCGGCAGTGCTGCTTATTAAGTTTCACTTGAATTGATACTGAGGTCTTGGAAACCGCTCAACTCCAGCCTCTAATATCTTAGTGACATTGAAGGCCCCCCGGTCCCGAGGGTGGCTCACATCAGGGAGGGGTTTAATCGTCGTCTGAAGGGAGGTTGCCTGTTTGGGGCCCTTAGTGGTTCCTGTTGGGATTAGGGGTTCACGGTTGAGGGTTGAGGTTTCGGGTTTCTTGCTTCGTCGGCTTAGGGTTTTTTTGAGGCTGAGGTTAAGGGTTTCCTCTATTTGCTTGTGTGGTTCGCGGTGGGCTTGGCCTTTGCGGTCAGGATTTTGGGGGGAGCGAGCGCACGGGCGCGTATCAGGGGGCTTAGGGGGTTTCAGGGGGTTTACGTGGAAGCTTAAGCGATTTCTGGCTAGAGTCGATGGTTGAGGGTTGAGGGTTGGCCTCAAAGACAAGATCAGCTCGAGCAGAAGTGTCCCTAAACCCCAAACCCCAAACCCCGAACCCCAAACCCCTAAAGCCTACACCCGAAACCCTAAACCCTAAACCCTAAACCGCTGCAGATGCTCTTCGCAAAGGTTTAGAACTACACGGGGGGCGCTTCGGGCTAAGGGCTGAGGACCCAGGGCGAAGAACCCTCCTCAGATCTGATGTAGGACCTGCGACTTGTAGTGGCCCCCGAAAATTCAAAAACCCTGAACACAAAGAAACCAGAACCCTTGCAGGAGCTGGATCCCCAAGGTACCAGCATCTCCTTTGCACTTTCTGGCGGGAGTCGCCGTTCTTTCTTCGGACTTTGAAGGAGGAGGCTTGAACTCATAGGAGGAGATACTCCGAAACCTCCCTCCTACTTCGGAGCCTCAGATTCGTGGAGAGGCATGTCTAGGGAGCTCAGAGTTTAGGGTGTAGGGCGTAGGGGATGCTATGACGAATCAGGGCCTCAGGGATTTTTGAGGGCACCGCCAGCTTGCAGACTACTCACGTGCTGTGCCGATGGTTGCTGAGGCCTTCCGAGGGGGCACGCAATCGGCCCCTGAGAGCTGCAAAAACCCTACTTGGAGGTTCATGCGGGTAGTTCTAAATACATCGGGCTATAAGTGCCCTGAACAGGGCCTTCAAGTATACTTACCATACTTGTGACCCCATACGTATACGTGCCCATGAACCTCCAAGCACAGCATGAGTTTCCCCAATACGCCCTAAACCCTAAACCCTAGACCTACACCCTAAACCCTAAATCCTGTTGTTCTCTCCCGCTCGTAAGGCAACATCGCGTGGACGTCTGCCACGCTGGAGCCGCGAGGCCCATTTGGTGGTGGATCGAAGTTAGGGTTTAGGGTTTAGGGTTTATTGTTTAGGGTTTAGTGATTAGGGTTTACGGTTTAGGGTTTAGGGTTGGGTGCCGCTCTAACCTGCGCCCTCCGAACCCGAATCGCAAGACCCGAGTCCCAAACGTGCCGGCCGGTTCACTGGCCGTAGCAGTTGTCTTTAAGAAGCCCGCTACACACTATCCCGCTAATGCCACTGACCATACCCTAGACCCTCGAAACCCTAAGCCCTACAAAATCCGAATCCCCACGCCCTAAACCCTAAGCCCGAAACCCGAAACCCTACGCCTAAGCCCTAAGCCCTAAAGCCCAAAATCCTAAAGCCCCACCGCGAAGGGTCTCTTCCCTGGCCTTCCCTGACCGCCGCCGCACGTCGCTGCACTGGGCCTGCCCCCGTGCCTTGGAAGCCTCATGAGACTCGAGTTTCCGGATCTCCCAAAATAGCGGGTTTAGGGTTTAGGGTTTAGGGTTGAGGGTTCAGGGTTTAGGATTTAGGGTTTAGGATTTGGGGTTTAGGGTTTAGTTAGGGTTTGGCAGCCCAGTGATACCCGTTTCCCTTTTCTTTGGTTCAAGGTTCCCTTATACAGGAACCGCAAAAAAGGTGCCTGAGAATATGGTTGCTGAGCTACCAATCCGAAGTATGTTTCATGAAGGGGGAGTGTAAGGAGTCGTATCATGGTTTTAAGGTCACCATCGAGCATCATTTGAACAGGCAGAGCAAACAACTGTTGGGTTTCTTATGCAACCTCCCCCCCCCCCCCCCCCCCCCCCGCCCCCCGCCCAAAGGGCAGCGAAACTGATGCTCATGATGCTCGTTGGGCGGGCTGCGGCCCAAAGAGCGCCACCCGGCTGATGCTCGTGATGCTCGTTGGTGGGGGGCTGCTACCCGAAGCTGATGCTCATACCCAAAGGGCCGCGAAGCTGATGCTCATGATGTTCGTTGGGCGGGCTGCGGCCCAAAGAGTGCCACCCAGCTGATGCTCGTGATGCTCGCTGGTGGGGGGCTGCTACCCAAAGGGCAGCGAAGCTGATGCTCATGATGCTCGTTGGGCGGGCTGCGGCCCAAACAGCGCCACCCAGCTGATGCTCGTAATGCTCGCTGGTGGGGGGCTGCTACCCAAAGGGGCAGTGAAGCTGATGCTCATGATGCTTACTTGGCGGGCTGCGGCCCAAAGAGCGCCACCCAGCTGATGCTCGTGATGCTCGCTGGTGGAGGGCTGCTACCCAACCCAAAGGGGCAGCGAAGCTGATGCTCATGATGCTCGTTGGGCGGGCTGCGGCCCAAAAAGCCTTCGGGTAGCAGCCTCCCCCCACCAGCGAGCATCACGAGCATCAGCTGGGTGGTGCTCTTTGGGCTGCAGCCTGCCCAACGAGCATCATGAGCATCAGCTTCGCTGCCCTTTGGGTAGCAGCCCCCACCAGCCAGCATCACGAGCATCAGCTGGGTGGCGCTCTTTGGGCCGCAGCCTAGTATCAGCTTCGCTGCCCTTTGGGTAGCAGCCCCCCACCAGCGAGCATCACGAGCATCAGCTGGGTGGCGCTCTTTGGGCCGCAGCCCGCCCAACGAGCATCATGAGCATCAGCTTCGCTGCCCTTTGGGTAGCAGCCCCCCACCAGCGAGCATCACGAGCATCAGCTGGGTGGCGGGCAGCGAAGCTGATGCTCATGATGCTCGTTGGGCGGGCTGCGGCCCAAAGAGCGCCACCCAGCTGACGCTCGTGATCGCTGGTGGGGGGCTGCTACCCCAAGGGGCAGCGAAGCTGATGCTCATGATGCTCGTTTGGCAGGCTGCGGCCCAAAGAGCGCCACCCAGCTGATGCTCGTGATGCTCGCTGGTGTGGGGCTACTTCCCAAAGGGCAGCGAAGCTGATGCTCATGATGCTCTGCGGCCCAAAGAGCGCCACCCAGCTGATGCTCGTGATGCTCGCTGGTGGGGGGGCAGCGAAGCTGATGCTCATGATGCTTGTTGGGCTGGCTGCGGCCCAAAGAGTGCCAGCCAGCTGATGCTCGTGATGCTGGCTGGTGGGGGCTGCTACCCAAAGGGGCAGCGAAGCTGATGCTCATGATGCTCGTTGGGCGGGCATGCTCGCTGGCGGGGGCTACCAAGGGGCAGCGAAGCTGATGCTCATGATGCTCGTTGGGCGGGCTGCGGCCCAAAGAGCGCCACCCAGCTGATGCTCGTGATGCTCGCTGGTGGGGGGCTGCTACCCGAAGGGGCAGCGAAGCTGATGCTCATGATGCTCGTTGGGCAGGCTGCGGCCCAAAGAGCGCCACCCAGCTGATGCTCGTGATGCTCGCTGGTGGGGGGCTGTTACCCAAGGGGCAGCGAATCTGATGCTCATGATGCTCGTTGGGAAGGCTGCGGCCCAAAGAGCGCCACCCAGCTGATGCTCGTGATGCTCCCTGGTGGGGGGCTGCTACGCAAAGGGGCAGCGAAGCTGATGCTTATGATGCTCGTTGGGCGGGCTGCGGCCCAAAGAGCGCCACCCAGCTGATGCTCGTGATGCTCGCTGGTGGGGCTTCTACGAAGGGGCAGCGAAGCTGATGCTCATGATGCTCGTTTGGCGGGCTGCGGCCCAAAGAGCGCCACCCAGCTGATGCTCGTGATGCTCGCTGGTGAAGTGCTGCAAATCGAAGGGGCAGCGAAGCTGATGCTCATGATGCTCGTTGGGCGGGCTGCGGCCCAAAGAGCGCCACCCAGCTGATGCTCGTGATGCTCGCTGGTGGGGGGATCCTCATGATGCTCCCTTGTGTTTAGAGTCCAATATACAGCCCTTCAAGCAACGCACCCTTCAGGTTACTGGGCAACTTGCCTTATGCACTGCTACGATTGTGTAACTGTACATGTCTTCCCCGGTCTTCCCCTACACCCGAAACCCTATACAACGGGCCTGTATCTAGGGTTGAGGCTCTTGGACCCTAAGATGGTCGAGAAATCGTCGCCGGATACCGCGCTCACATCCTTGAAAGGGCATCATTAACCTGCTGGTTGGGATCGCGCATCAAAAGGGCCTATTGAAAGGTTCCGGGTTTGCTTTAAGGCTGGCGTTTGGTGTTTCGGGTTTCGGGTTTCGGGTTTAGGGTTTAGGGTTTAGGGTTTAGGATTTAGGATTGAGGTTCAAGTAATTAGGGTTGCTGAAGCAAAAGTAGGTAGCGAAAGGCGAGTCACATTCTTGGGACCTATGCAGCCTTCTGTCATGCTGATGCGCAGCTAAATCAAATGTGCCGAATTTTCATCTCTACACCGCAAACTAGTCCACGAGCATCGAGACACTCAACCTGAAAGCCTCTACCCGTAATCCTCAATCCAGATAACCCTAAGCCCTAAGCCCTAAGCCCTAAACCCTAAACCCTAAACCCTAAACCCCTGCCCCAACTCCCGATTTGCTGGAAGTCTGCCTGAGGTGGGCTTGGCCATGACAGCTTGGTGAAGAGCTCAGCACCTTTTTTCGCGTGAGGGTTGGCCTAAAATAATGATCCACTTTGAGTTCAGGGCTAAATCCTCAACCCTAGACCCTAAACCCTAAACCCTAAACCCCAAACCCCAAACCCTAAACCCTAAACCCTAAACCCTTAACCTTAAACCCTAAACCCTAAACCCCAAACCCTAAACCCTAAACAAATGCCCACAAGTGCGCCTAAACCCTGAACCCAACATGTGTTGCTTTCGAGCCTTGCTCTTAGTCGCCCACCAAGCTTGGGGGTATTCTGAAGCCTCC
>CAJNDS010002617.1:287985-307985 GCA_905221605.1 Symbiodinium natans
GTTCAGGCTTCAGGGTTTAGGGTTTAGGGTTTGGGGTACTTGCAAATGTTGTTTGCATGTTAGTTGGCTTCCAGGGTTCTATGTGATGCTAAAAAGCCACACCATCGTCACTTCGAAAAGGTCCCAAGAACAGCTAAGCTTAGAGGTATCGAGCTTTATGCGATTCAGGGTTTAGGGTTTAGGGTTTAGGGTTTAGGGTTTAGGGTTTAGGGTTTAGGGTTTAGGGTTTAGGGGTAGGGTTTAAGGTCCCTTGTGCGTACCGACTCTTTAACTTGTAGTGCAGCCGGGCTGAACCAAAGCGTTTCCCGTGCCCAGCAATGGAAGATCCGCTGATGCAGCCAGCCAGCCGAGAGCTCAGACAGGGAGGTTTAGGGTTTAGGGTTTAGGGTTTAGGGTTTAGGGTTTAGGGTTTAGGGTCTGTCCGGGAAGTGCATTGAAGTATCCAAAAGCTCGCCGGGTGCAACAGTAGCAACGAGCGCCAGCACCACCACCACCACCACCACCACGACCGCCCCCTCCCCCAAAAACCCGAAGGTTTAGAGTCCTTAAGGTTGGGTGCTCCTCCCCCAAAATATTAGGGTTTAGACTCCTTAAGGTTTGGGGCTTGGGGTTTTCGAAGCCCCCGCGCCCAAGCCCATGCCCAAGGTGGGGAGATGGCTTCGGCCGGGGCCGAGGAGCCTGCGGGTGAGTTTGTCTGTAACGTCTTAGGTTGGGAGGCCTACTCTGAGGTTCATGGGTCGTTAGAGGCAGGGTTCTAAGTGCCTAAAAGTTACCAGCCAGAATAATAACCGTACTTATAATTACCCAGATGAACCTCCAAGCAGGGCTTTGGGTGTTTTGAATTGTGAAGGTTCGGGCTTGGAGTTTGGAATTTCGGGTTTGGGGCTCTGCAGGCTTAAGGTGCAGTGTTGAGTTCCGGGTTTAGGGTTTAGGGTTTAGGGTTTTGGGGTTCCGGCGGTTTAGCGTCGAGAGTGCGCCTTAGACACCACCAGGCTTGAGGTACCCACGACAAGAACCCACCAAGCCTTTATTTCGTGGGGTTTAGGACCTTAGGACCGGCTTGAAGAGTGTTTAGGGGACTTTGTGCGGCTTTGTAGGGGATAGGATTAGGGGGCCCCTTGGGGATATAGACCCTCTGAATAAGGTCCCCCTTATCCTACCTAGGACTTTGGGAGTGTTGTTGAAGGGTTTGGGTGTGGAGGGTTTGGGGGTGTTTTGGAGGGTTTGGGGTTTGGCGTGTCTTGGTCGTTTGCTTTTATTGGGAACCCGGACCAGGTCCGGAAACAGAGCCGACGACATCGTTTTCGGTGTGGAATTTGTTTTGCTGGTTCGTGGCGAAGCAAGGTCGCTTGCTAGGCCCGGAAACAGAGCATAAGAGCTCGTTTCGGAAACAGATCATATGATGTCCATTTTGGTGTGGTTTGTGCTGCTTCGTAGCGAAAACGAGGTCGTGTTCCGGAAGCAAAGCGACGGCCCGATATAATAAGGACCCCAATAAGGTACCCCGAATTTCGGAAACTCATGTAAGTACTGGAACGGTAGCAGCTAGCAGCTTACAGGGAGCAAGCAGGGTAGCACCCAGAGAGCCCAATACCCCTTAATTTAGGAATATGCCTTAAATCATACTAAGGATAGTTTAAGGTGTATTCCTCAATTAAGGGGTATTGGGCTCTCTGAGCATCTGGCAGGGTATCACCTGACAGCCAGCAGGGTAGAAGCTGCTTCTTTCAGGCCACTCCCCCCCTGTGCCAGCAAGCAAAACCCAAAACCCCCACAGCTCAAAAGACCCTAAACCCCAAACCCCAAACCCCAAACCCTAAACCCTAAACCCCAATCCCCAAACCAAAAACCCTCAACCCGATATAAACCCTAAATCCTAACCCCTCAACCCTAAACCCTAAGCCAGGGCCAGGAGGCACGTCCGGGCCCAAGGGGTGCGCGGCTGGCCTGGCCCATGAGCCCGATACCCCTTAATCCACTTAGTAGCTGAGTGAGCACACTACACTTTTTAGGATACGATAATCCCCTCTAGAACTAGAAGTGTACACTTTTTTGGGGCTTCTGAACTCAGCAACTAAATCAAGGAATATACCTGAAATCATACTAAGGATCTCTTTTCGAGCGGTGATCAAAACCCTCCTTATCCAAACAAGAGAAGATTCCAGAGCGTTCCTTGTTAAGACGCCGGAGCAGCAGACCGACGTTCTTCCAGCTCTCCGAGAGCGGATTGAGACTCTGTGGTGCGTGTGAGAAGCGCCTCCCAGGCAAGCTCGACGAGGCATGTCCCACGTGTAAATTTTGGAGGCTGCCGTTTGCATATGCGATGGCCACACGATCCCTGGATAGGAGAAAGTCCGAGCACTGTGTGCGTGGAGTTCTACAGACAAAGGGAGCGTTTTGAAGACAGCGCTAAACCCTGAACCCTGAACCCTAAACCCTAAACCCTAGTTGCTTCATGGATGTGCTGGTCGTACACCCTGCAGCCTGAGCCCTAAACCTTAAACCCTAAGCTGCGGCTCACGGTGGTACCCCTGAAGTCACTTTAGAATTGAGGGTTTAGGGTTTAGGGTTCAGGGTTTAGGGTTTAGGGTGCAGATACCGCGAAACCATACCAACATGGTGCATGGAAAGCCCACGCGGCCCCTCAGAAAACCTCCCAGGCGCCTTTGAATGCACGAGCACACAGAGCGAACGCCGGGGCACTTGAATGCGCCCTAAACCTTAATCCCTAAACCCTAAACCCGAACACCCTAACACCCCAACACCGTAACACCCTAACCCCCCCCAACACCCGATGATGTGTCTAGGGGCCAAACTCTGGAGGGCTAGTAGACTTTTTCATGTTTAGGGGTTCCAACGGGCCCCTAAGCTCAAGGGGTCAAGACACGTACCCTAAGTTTGTACCCCTAAGAGGTTCCCTCAATGTACTTTCAATATGGCCCTTATACTACCTTTTAGAAAGTGGGCCCCCAACATCCCAGAGCACAACCTTAAGGGTCCAAGGTGCAACCCCTAGATAAGCCGGAAGCCAACCCCAACACCCTGTTCCTCAACTAGGTAGGGCCTTGGGATACGCTCCCTTTGTTGCTTGGCTTTTTTTGATTTACCCTAAACCCTAAACCCTAAACCCTAAACCCTAAACCCTAAACCCTAAACCCTAAACCCTAAACATGCTTCACAGGGCTTTAGGGGCCTGAAAACTCAGTTCATGAAGGGGCACCGGGGCTCTCCAGGCTGCCCGCCCCCTGAGGGTTTAGGGTTTAGGGTTTAGGGTGTAGGGTTTAGGGTTTGGGGTTTGGGTTTAGGGTGGTTCACGGTGGTTCAGGGTGGTTCAGGGTTTAGTGTCGCCGAGGCATCTGCCAACTCGAGGCGCTTGTGAAGTCCCTCCAGCAGCGGCTGGAGGCTGTCGAGAGGCATGGCTGCTCCCTAAAAGCCCGAAACCATCGGTTAAGTAGACCTTGAATCATTGCAAATCATGCGCGTTCTTTTTCGGCAACAATTTTGAAGCTCTAACAAAGTCCCCCCAATCCTTCAAGTCAAGGTTTAGGTTGGAGGGCGCAGGTGCCCCCTTGGTTCTGGGATGTCAGGCTTTAGGGTTTAGGTTTTGGGGTTTTGGGGTTTAGGATCCTGGTGCGCGTTGAGGATTTCTGCATAGGTGATGGGGTATTGGGGTCGCTGTTTAAGATGTGGGGGCCTTGGGCTTGTAATTTTGTCCATCGGCTTTTGTCAAAACGCACAAACTCGAACTAAACCCGAAACCCTAAACCCTAAACCCTAAACCCTAAACCCTAAACCCTTGAGCTACTTGGCCGTTGGAGCAGGAGCCAATTTCAATTGCCGAACGTCCCAGACACCCAGGCCGGCCCGCCATTTAGGGTTTAGGGTTTCGGGTTTAGGGTTTAGGGTTTAGGATGTAGGGTTTAGGGAGCAGCATGTGTCGTATGAGCTTCAGGATTACAAGTTCGGTGTCCGCGCAGCCAAGAAGACGGGCCATAATGAGATCCGCGGGTTCTTGCCATAAATGTAAGCGTAGCGACGTGGTCCCTTAATATGGCGCCTTACCATCTTTAACGGGTTCTGAAGTATGGGCCCGTGGGTTTTAAAGGTATATAAGGGGTCTTTGAACTTGACGAGATGTTTCTTGAACAGCTGGATCAGTTGGAGGTCTGAAGTTCTCGATGCAGAGTGATCTTGGAACTTGCATCTCACTTGGGTCTTTGAATTTCCCACTTGCTGCTACTCACGTCCGCCCGAATTCTTGGTTGCCGTATCCAGCTCCGAGCTTTGATTTCAGGCTGCTCTGTGCTGTTGGATAAACCGGACATTGCAGGGGAAAGAACAACAGCCTGGCAAACCATCAAACTCCAAACTTCTCGCGAACATAAGCTTGCAGTTGGGAGTTTGGAAGCTGGGGTTTCAGGAGCCCACATGTCTGGAAGTAGTGCTGGCGGATACCCCATGCCAGTTTCCGATAAGCAGCCTTTTGCTACGTGCCTCAGAGCAGCAGAATACTTGCCAGCACAAGTCTATACAGAAGCAACAACAGCACAACGAAACCTAAATCGATCTACTCCCTACCTCCTCAGCGCCTAGACCCGGAGTAGGAAACCCAAAACCCTAATCCCTAAACCCTAAACCCTAAAACCTAAACCCTAAACCCTAAACCCTAACCCCTAAACCCTAAACCCTAAACCAGGGTGCAAGGATCGTAGGCGGTGTCTGCGGTGTATGTAGGCCCAGCCGCAGACTCCGCAAACCCGAAGCAGTCCTTCCGAAAGCTCAGAGAAAGGGCTTGGGGTTGAGGTTACCACAAACCCGTCAACCCCCGCAGGGCATCCGAAGATCCATGAGCCACGAGGGTTTAGGAGATAAACCTCTAGCCCTAAACCCTAAACCCTAAACCCTAAACCCTAAACCCTAAACCCTAAACCCTAAACCCTAAACCCTAAACCCTAAACCCAAAACCATTTCAAAGACAGGTGCTGCGGGTCCAGGCAGCAAGCAACAACCCGGAGGCCCCAACGCCTGTCGTCGACGCAACCGAGGCTGCTGAGTCTGAGAGCCCAGCGCCCCCGTGTTCTTAAAGTATATGCACCCCCTGGTTTAGGGTTTAGGGTTTTAGGGCTTAGGGTTTAGGGTTTAGGGTTTAGGGTTCAGGGTTCAGGGTTTAGGGTTTATACACCCCCTTGTTCTTATGTAAGGTATATACACCCGCTTCTTCTTATTTAGAGTACGTGCACCCCCTGTTCTCATTCGAGGTATGTACGCCCCCTTGTTCTTATTTAGATATGTACACCCCCTTGTTCTTATTTAAGGTATGTACACCCCCTTGTTCTCATTCAAAGTATATACACCCCCCCCCCCTTGTTCTTCTGTACGGCATGTACGCCCCCTTGTTCTTATGTAAGGTATATATGCATGTTCAATCATAGTTCGAACTCCTCTCTCTCTCCATATATATATTTATGTATGTCTATGTATGCATGTGCATTATATATATATATTTGTCTATATGTATACACGGATATATACGTATATATATATAGAGATATAGATATAGATATGGATATTTAGACATATGTATGTATCTGTCCATATATGTGTGTATGTATATAGTTTGAGGAATAGTCCTTAACGCTTTCTCGGGGCTCATAATATGGAGTGAGGTACATGCTTTGAAAAGGCATCTCTAAATCCCAAGCCCCCGCCACCCCTAACTTGCTTATCAAGAGGAACCCAGAGACTCCAATACTCCTTAATTAAGGAACCTTCCCTAAACCATATAAGGGACCCTAGTACAAGCTAAGGAATATACCTTAATTATGGGGGGTATTGGAGTTTCTGGGAAGTGCTGGCACTCTGGGGTCTTTTTTTGCAGGGCTTTGTCGTGTTCCAGCAACTGATCTATTCAGGCTTTAGGGTATCAAGTTAGTTTAGGGTTTAGGGTATCTAATTCGAAGTTGTTGAGTGTGTGGGAGGCTCAAGAATGTTGTGGTTGTCAGGTGATGACACTGCGTGATCAGCAAGCTGAGTTTGAGGCGTTGCCCGAAACCCTAAACCCTAAACCCTAAACCCTAAACCCTAAACCCTAAACCCTAAACCTTAAACCAGGTTCCGAAGCGGGGGCGGCTTCAGAGGGTCCCCCAACGGGGTACTGTGCCGATCAATGTTTCCCCGACTTCAAGTCTGACATTCAGGGTTAGGGTTTAGGGTTTCGGGTTTAGGGTTTAGGGTTTAGAGGGTTTCGGGTTTCCTAAACCCATAAACCCAAAACCCCTAAACCCTAAACTCTAAACCCCTAAACTCTAAACCCCTAAACCCTAAACCCCTAAACCCCTAAACCCCTAAACCCCTAAACCCCTAAACCCCTAAACCCCTAAACCCCAAGCCCCCGAACCCTAGATCGCAACTCGGAGAACCCGAACCCGGAACCGTCAAAGAGCAGTGAGCAGGTGTTGAGGGCCGAGGCGGCATCGGGCCAGCTGGACCTCCCAAGCCCGGTAAAGGTGGACGAGGCCGGACTTTGCTTGGGACTTGGGCCACTTTCCTGAGTCGAGGGTTTAGGGTCTAGGGTTTAGGGTTTAGGGTTGAGGGTTTAGGGAGGATGCGTTTCGGGTCTTAGGGTTGAGGGTTTAGGGTTTAGGGCTTGGGGTGTAGGGTTTAGGGTTTAGGGGATCCTAAACCCTAGCCCGTCTGCTTTTCGATCTGGAAAACAACCTCGGTTTTAAGGGGGCTAAACGAAAAGAATAAGGGACCCTTACATAAATCCCCAAATAAGGTCGACTTCGATAGCGGGTTTTCAGGTTCAAGGGCTGAGCACTAGCATTTGCTTAAGGTCCCCCCGAAGAATATGAGCATATTCTTCCTCAGAGGCGCAACGCAGGGATTAGTATCTTTTTTTTGTCGGGAGTTCTGAAGCAAACAGTAGGTTAAGCCTTAGTAAACAGGTACAAAAAGTCGAGTTTGAGGTAGGGACCCTAAGCAGGGAAGATCCTGTTTTAGGGGTTTGGCGGGTTAAGGGCATCGGGGCCTTTTGGGCTTGCGGGGTTTTAGGGGTTTAGGGTTTATGGGTGAAGGGGTTTTAGGGTGTTTGAGGTTCAGGATTTTGGGGTCTTGGGCATAGGCTTCAGGATGTGTCACCGTGCGTAACACTTACAACTTACAACCCTAAAGCCCAAAAAAGTAGCAAAAAGCTTTAAGAGCTCTTTTGGGTGGTTGCGCAAAAAATTGTTAATCATTGGGGTTTCCTGTACTGAGGATTACCGTATCTTGTGGTGCCCCATAAAACCCCCGCCCCTCCCATTTTAGAGCCATTCGTTTAAAAGACCGCAAAGCCTAGACGGCTCTAGACCCCAAACCGTAGGGAATGAGGGAATTAGGGCCATAAATGTACCCTTTAAGGGATTATGTAGGGCACCTCGTTCCCTCATTCCCTACTAAGAACCAGCCAGTCCTCTATATGCCCAAAAACTCCAAGGTCAGCTCCTTAAGCTGGGAGACGAACCCTAAACTTCAAAAACCCTAAACCCTAAACTCCAAACCCTAACCCCGAAGCCTGACACCGAACCCCTCCATATTATCCAAGTTGGCACTCATCCGCAAGCTCGTAGGCCCTTAACCCGGCCCTAAACCCATAACACCCTTAAAACCTTTAAACCTTGCAGCCCTTCAACCCTTTAACCCTTAAACCCTTTCACCCTCAAACGCTTTAAGCCGCGAACCTTAAACCCTTCAAGCCTTAAGCCCTTTAGAGCCTAAACCTTGAACCCCTTAAACCCTGAATCTCAAGCGCTTTGAATCTGAAACCCCTTGAAACCCAACCTCGTACCCTTTTCTTAAACCCTAAGCCCTTTAAACCTTATCCTTTTAAACCCTAAACCCTTTTAAGCCTTAAACTACAGCCCTTTAGGCCTTCGACTTTTCTTACATCCTCAACCCTGATACCCTAAACCCTAAACACTAATCCCTAAACCCTGAAACCCTAAACCCTAAACCCCAAACTCCAGACTCCTAAACCCAAACCCCTAAACCCTAAAACCCTAAACAGTGCAGGGGCTCAGCCCGGTGAGCCCGGGAACGGCGCGTGGTACGCGCGCCGCTTGCCGAGCTTGGGCGCTGGATTGACTTCGGATTTTGGGTTTAGGGTTTATGGTTTAGGGTTTAGGGTGTAGGGTTTAGGGTTTTGGGTTTAGCATTTGGGGTTAGGGTTTAGGGCTTTTGTTTGACTGGGGTTTTAGGGTTTGGGGTGTAGGGTTTGGGGTCTAGGGGTTAGGGTTTAGGGTTTAGGGTTTGGGGTTGAGGGTTGCGGGTTGAGGGTTTAGGGTCTAGGGTTTAGGGTTGGGATGTTCCCCCTTATACTAACCAGTCCTTAGTAGGGATTATAATAAGGGGTACTAGAATCCCTATTAAGGACTGCTAGAATAAGGGGGAGCATCCCAAGTTTAGGGTTTAGGGTTCAGGGTTGATCCCTTTTGTTTGGAGCTTGTTGAAACCTAAGCCCAGGGATTGTGGACGTTCATGGGTACTTTTAAGTAGGACTATGAAGGGTCGCAACCTTATTCAAGGCACGCCGAACCCGACTTAAATAGCTACCCATAAACCCCCCTAAACCGTCAACCCTAAACCTTAAACCCTGTCTTGGGAGGTTTTGAAGCCCAAGCCTAGGGATCAGAGTTTGGGTCTTAGGGGCTTAGGCCTTGGAGCTTTTGGCATTTCGGGGGGAACCCGGAACTCTCCCAACCCCTAAACCATAAGCCCTAGACCCTAAAGCGTAGCTAGTCCCCCCAAAACTTGCGAGTCCTGAGCCCCTTCAGCCCTGAACCCGATTATGAACCATACACACTATAAAAAAACACCCGCTGCGACCTAAACATCCCATAAACAACCAAGGCCTCCATGAACCCCCACTGCCCTAAACCCTAAACCCTAAACCCTAAACCCTAAACCCTAAACCCTAAACCCTAAACCCTAAACCCCCCAGACCGGAAGTCCTCGGCTGCGCGAGCTTCGCAGCCGAAACCGATTCCACTGTCGGCTGCTAGGGTTTAGGGTTTTAGGGTTTAGGGTTTAGGGTTTAGGGTTTAGGGTTTAGGGCTGCACCTGACGCACCTGGAAATTTAGGGTTTAGGGGTTCAGGTAGGGGTTCAGGGTATACAGGTTTAGGGTTCTAGGGCTTAGGGTTAAGACTGTACCGTTCAGGGATGTTGTCTTCAGGGTTCAGGGGTTCCAGGGTTTAGGAATTCAGGATTGGGGCTTTGGGGTCGGGGATGTTTGAGTTCAAGGGCGTTAGGGCTTCAACCCGAAACCCTAAACCCTACATGTTAAACCCTAGGGTTTAGGGTGGATCGCCACAGTCAATCTTGCCGAGGTGAGCTACACAGAGGTGGACAGGAAAGCCCGGGAGATCTACGAATGGCAGGCGCAAGTGCTGCGGCCCGAAGCCCTAAACCCTGAACCCTACTTGGGGTTGTATAGTAACCCCGCGGCTTGCGGTTTAGAAAGGAGTGCGCCAGAGTATCGTTTAGCTTGTAAAACGAAAAGGAGTAAAAACGATAACTTTCTGCAGGGTTTTGGTTGTGTGGCCCCTTACACGCCTAACACCCCTTACACCCCTCACACCCCTAATTCTTAGGTCAAAAACGATAACAAAACGACAACCAGAACGATAACTTTTTGTTCACGACCACGATGGGGTCTGTTGAAGGACCTGGACCATTCCAGGGTTGAAGATGTGTGCCCTGTTGTGACTCTGGTCTTGGGGTGTCTCTGGGGGCCTGGTGGAAAGCAAGTGCTCCGAAGCATTTCCTTGTATAAGCAAACGCTGTAAGCCAACAATACTGTGTTTTGTGCGCATACACTGTGAAACGATAAGGAGTAAAAAAGAACGATAACATTTTTGGGGACCAGCGGGTTTCCATCGGGGTTGCTATACAGCCCCACTTGGAGGTTCATGGGACTTAATAACCACTTATATCTGAGCTTGTAATTGGGATAACCCCTATAAGGCCCTTTAGGGGTATTATAAGTAGGGTTATAAGTACAGTTTTAAGTGGTTAGTAAGTACCATGAACCCTAAACCCCTCTACCGCAACGAGAGAGCCGCAGGCAAGCACATGGGACCTTGCCCTCTTTGCCTGGGCCTGAAGTCACGTCGTTCAAGGTTCAGGGTTCAGGGTTCAGGGTTCAGGGTTTAGGGTTTAGGGTTTAGGGTTTGGCGTTTCACGGAGGCTTCAGGGTTTGGGTGTACTTGGAGGTTCATGCTAAGTATGGTCATCATTGTGGCAACCTATTATACTTATACCCTACTTATGACTACCCATGAACCTCCTAGTGTAGTGTTGAGGGCTTACGGTTGAAGGCTTGCAGATCAAAGCTTACTATTTTTGTGGTGATGCAGGGTTTAGGGTTTAGGGTTTAGGCCTTCCCGGCAGAAGAGGCGACCGGCCCCGACCTCGGCTCCCCCGAATACCCTGAAGCTTTAAGGCAAAGAAACTGAAGACCCTACACCCTCAGCCCTAAGCCCTAAACCCTAAACAGGCCCTAAACCTAAGCCCTAAGCCCTAAACCCTAAACCCTAAACCCTGAACCCTAAACCCTAGCCCTAGACCCTATACCCAAACCCCGGCGAAAGTGATCACCCTGCTCTCTCTTGCTCAATCTCGCTCTCGGTCCCTCCTCTTCCAGACGCGATTTTGTTCAACCGGGTTTAGGTTTTGGTGTTGGTGCTGCGCTTGCCTTAACGAAACAGGAGAATGTATAATATCAACCCTATCCCTAAACCCTAAACCCCAAACCCTAAACCCTAAACCCTAAACCCAGGTTCTGTCCCTCTAGCACCTTCAGAAAGTCCCAAGTCCAAAGATTGGCGCACTTTCGGGTGCCGAAGCCAAAGAAGGCTTCCTGTTGGCTACTAAGGGTTTAGGGTTTAGGGTTTAGGGTTTCGGGTTTAGGGTTCAGGGTTTAGGGTTCAGAGCTTAGGGTTTCGCGGAAACGTATATCCCCAACGGCCGTTTAGGGTTTAGGGTTTAGGGTTTAGGGTTTAGGGTTTAGGGTTTAGGGTTTAGGGTTCAGGGTTCAGGGTTCAGGATTTAGGGTTAGGGTTAGGGTTTAGGGTTTAATTAGGGTTTAGGCTTTAGGGTTAGGGGTTTAGGGTTTAGGGTTTAGGGTTTAGGGTGTAGGGTGTAGGGTTTAGGGTTTAGGGTTCAGGGTTCAGGGTTTAGGGTTTAGGGTTCAGGGTTTAGGGTCATCTCCTCTTGTCCAATGAATTCCAAAAGGTGGGAACCGACGCGCTTGGCAAGCTGGGGGCCATTCACACGGTGGCTTTGGCACAGGGAGTGCAAGGTTGAGGAACCCAGGATTTTGAACGTTTCCCTCCCCCCCCTCTTGGGGGGTCCCTCCCTTTTTGTTTCGGTTGTGTAGGCCCATGGTGGCGGGCTTCAGTTCGTCAGTGGCGGGTTTAAGGTTTAGGGCTGAGGGTTTAGAGGGCTTCTGGGTTTTAGGGTTCCATCACTGGCAACTTGTGGGGTGCCGTGGGCTTAGGGTTTTTCTGGGTTGCATGGCATACCCTCAGCCTGGACCCCAAACCCTAAACCCTAAACCCTAAACCCTAAACCGTAAACAACCCTGAACAACCCTAAACCCTAATCCCCGCTCAGACCCCGCAAACCGTACAGTAAACCCAAGACCCTAAGCCCCAGACCACAACAGCACTTTACCCTAAACCCTAAACGGCCCTAAACCCTAAACCCTAAACCCTAAACCCTAAACCCTAAACCCTAAACCCTAAACCCTAAACCCTAAACCCTAAGCCATCATCCCCTGAGCTACGTTTCCGCGAAACCCTAAGCTCTGAACCCTACACCCGAAACCTTCCCTTACTTCAAGAGGAGCGTATCTGTGATTATCGGAGTTTTTGAAGGGCTAACCCGGGAATGCCCCGAAACCTGGACCTTACACCCCAGGGTTTACAAACCCTAAACCCCAAACCCTAAACCCTAAACCCCAAACGGTTTAGGGTCACTCGGGTCACCGAGGTGATCCTGCTGCTGCTCACCGTCTTTATTCAGCTGGATGCTGGGACGCAGCATGAGTTTGAGCGTCGCGGAGATGGGTTTCGGGTTTAGGGTTTCGGATCCAGGGTTGAGGGTCTAGAGGGTTTAGGGTTTAGGGTTTAGGGTTTAGGGTTTAGGGTTTAGGGTTTAGGGTTTAGGGTTTAGGGTTTAGGGTTTAGGGTTTAGGGACCCAAAGCCCCGAGACCGAACCCCAAACTCCAGCTCCAGCCGCCCTCTTCCCCGACGATGCAGTCGGCTTTCAAGACCCAAGACCAAGCTGGCTGGCTCTTTAGGGTATAGGCTTTTAGGGTTTTCGGGTTTTATGTTTAGGGTTTAGGGTTTTAGGGTTTAGGGTTTTAGGGTTTAGGGTTTAGGGGGTTTTAGGGTGTCGCGTGTAGGGTTTTAGGGTTTAGGGTTTAGGGTTTAGGGTACCCTGTATAATCCTCTAAAGGGTAGACATAGGGCCTATTTAATCCCCTCATTCCCTACAAGCTACCAATACCCAAGACCAAGATTCTCTCCTCTTTTAGGAGATCCGAAGTTTGGGTCTTGCCCATGCTTCGGATCCCTGTAAACCCCTTTCAGCAAGGGGTAAGGGACCATACTAAGGGCCCATGGTTGCTTCGGATTCCTATAAACCCCTTTGTGGTACTTTACTGTAACTTTAGATCCTTACCTGTTTTGGGTTTATTGGGTTTCTTATCAAGGCAGTAAAAGTTTAATTTATAGCTACCCTCCTGAGTGCAGCCAAGACCCTTTAAACAAGGGTAAGGGACCACACTAACGGCCCATGCGTTCCAACTTTAGACCTTTCATCTAGTTAAGACCACCTCAGCTTGCTCTGGAGAGAGCCACTGGCATGACCCTAAACCCTAAACCCTAAACCCTAAACCCTAAACCCTAAACCCTAAACCCTAAACCCCAAACCTGAACCCTGAACCCAGTTAAGCCTTGTGGTGGGGGGGAGGGGGGTGGGGGGGGCTCTCGGCCCTCGAAACCCGAAGCTCTAAGCCCTGAACCCTAAACCCTAAACATGAACCCCTAGAGCTCGAGCAGAAACAGCGGTGCAAGACCTTATAGCCGTAAGCCCGGTTTAGGGTCTGGGGTTCAGGATTATGCTCCATTTTGGTTTAGGGTCCAGGATGATGCTCCATCTTCAATCAAAGCCTAAGGGAATATGATGATTCTAAGGGGAGTCTTGTGAGTGGTGAGCACTACGCCCTATAGACCTCTGTTGGTTCCCTGTTCTTCCAAAGGGGGGCTGGCTTAAGTTGAGGTTTGGGTTTAGATAGTAAAGGGACATGACTGACATAGGGCTTCTCTTGTTTTAGAGGGGCTGGCCCTGAACCCTACATCCGTGGCTCCGCGAGGTCTTCGTGGTCATTGTGCAGGAAAATTTCTCACAACCCTTGATCGACTCATCCACCGTCAGCGACGCCGCCCGGCAGATATAGACTTGGTAGCCAGTGTGGTACCCGTTTGCCCTTTTTGGGTTCGGGGTCCCCTTAGGTAAGAGTAACCCACTCCAGAAAGGGTGCCCTTAGTATAGTTTCCCTGAGCCCGAAACCCCCGGTTTAGGCTTTTGGGTTCAGAGTGCAGAACAGATGAGTCCCGGAATGTTCCCCCGTATACTAACAGTCCTTAATAGGGATTCTATCTAGTACCCCCCAAGGACTGCTAGTATAAGGGGGAACATCCCAAGGAATATACCCTCATGTTATTGTAACCCCTCAAGTAAGGAATATACCTTAAATCATATCCCTATATGGGGGTTACGAAAAGCAGGGGACCCTCCCAAAATAGACCCCCAAATAGTAGGATCCCCTTATAATAAGGACCCCAATAAGGTACCCTTAATATCGTAACCGCCAACTCCAGAAACCCTGAACCCTAACTAAACCCTAAACCCCAAACCCTAAACCCCAAACCCTAAACCTGAAGGTGTCCAATGGACCACAAAATCTCCTCGAGCCCCACGGCTCAATGTGTCCAAAGCCTCTAGATCCGAACCCGAAGCCGCAAGCCGCTGCACCGGAGACGCTTAATTGAATTCTCGTGGGTTTATAAGTTTAGTGTCTAGGGTTTAGGGTTTCGGGTTCAGGAGCCGTTTGTCAACATTTTTTACTGAACATGCCTGCAAGGGGTGTGTAGCGAACTGCAACAGACGACCAGGCAAGCCGCTGGCGCCTGTCAACGGGACACAGAGCATCTCGGCTTCCCTGTGTCTGATTGTTGGTGCCTCTGGGGTTGTCTTTTAAGGAGTGTTTGGCCCTAAACCCTAAACCCTAAACCCTAAACCCTAAACCCTAAACCCTAAACACTAGACCCTAAACCCTAAGCCCTAAGCCCTAAACCCAAACCGCAAGCCCTAAGCCCGAATGTGTGGTGTTTGGGACTCTCGCGGCCAGCAAGCTTGCAAGTGTGGTACAAAGCTATTGAAATCTGAGAGAACCGTCGCCGTTTGAGGGTTCAGGGCTTGGGCCCGCTGATTTTGGTGGTTGTGGGGTTTAGGGTTTGGGGTTTGGGGTTTAGGGTTTAGGGGTTTAGGGTTTAGGGTTTGGGGTTTAGGGTTTGGGGTTTAGGGTTTAGGGTTCGCATCTCAGCCTAGCACGAGACAGCCGAGGTGTTCTTCTATGATGGGCTGACGCAGGCCGCTGCGCTTAGGTCAGGGATTTAGGGTTTAGGGTTTAGGGTTTAGGGTTTAGGGTTCCTGGTCGAGGAACCTGAAACCATTTGCGGTAAAAGCCCGGCAAAAACTAAACCCTAAACCCTAAACCCCTATATTCCAAATCTCAAGTGTTTTCTCTTACGTTTTCCCTAGGCTCCGGCCCTCTTGGCAGCCGCAACCCCATACTGCTGATCCCACTACCCCACTGCACCACCTGCAGGGAGGTTTTGGCGGCCCACAACAGGGGGGAGAATATCCACATTCTTGACCCTTGATACCCTACACAAAATGCCTTTTTCGATAACCCGAAACCCGAACCCCTAACCCCTAAACTTAAACTTTGGCTCAAAACCCTAAGCCCTGAGGAGATGAGGGCAGTAGTTGATTAACACCAGCCACTCCCACCATAAGATTGGGGACACGTTGCAGCCACCGCCCCCCTTCAACCTTGGAGACTGTGTCCCCTAACTTAGAGGTTCATGGGTAGTGATAAGTAGGGTTATACTTGGGGTAGCTATTTTATCTTATAACTCTGTTTAGGGTACCTTTTACTTTTACCCTGCTGAGAACCACACATGAGCCTGAAAGAACATCCGAATCCCAACATCCCCAGCGTTGAAGCCCTGAAGCCCGGACGGGCCTCAAAGTATGCAACACCTTGTCCTTCCAGGTTCCAGAGCCTAGATTTGTTGGCGTCTATACAACTTCTCATTATAAGTTTGCATGAAGCCTACTGTTGGTTAGCAGGGACTGCAGTAAGGAAGACCCTGCAGAAAGTGGCCCTCGCCTAAGGGTTCGCGTGGTGCACCGATCTCAATGTGGCTTTGGACCTCCCTCAAACCCTAACCCTAAACCTAAGCCCGAAACTCTACAGACTACACCCCAAATTCCCAAGCCCTAAAACCTAGCCCTAAACCCTAAACCCTACCCATTGTTTTGTTGAACTTTTTGTGGGTCCCCGAGTTGAAGGATTCCTTGGATTGAAAATCCTGCAGCTGAGTGTGCTGGTCGTCCACTCCGTCCGTGCCGTTCTGAATTGGGGTTTAGGGTTTAGGGTTTAGGTTTAGGGATTAGGGCTTAGGGTCTAGGGTTTCGGGTTTATTTCTTTTGAGGGTGGGGACTTTGGTTGTAAGGAATCCTTCTGCAAGAGTCATATGTAAGGCTGGCCGCACCTTTCTTAAACCATGTTACAGGGGTATGGCTGGTGAGCCATTTTTGAACCAAGCTATTCTCCTCAGTTACGTTGGTTATGGAGCTGGGCTTTCTGGTAGCCTTCAGCCACGCTTGTGGCAGGCTTCTCTCGTCTCGCGGGTACCTTGGCAGATGGACACGGGGGTTTAGGGTTGCGGGTTTATTTAGAGTGCAGGGTTCAGGGTTTAGGGTTCAGGGTTTAGGGTTCAGGTTCAGGGTTTGGGGTTTAGGGTGTAGGGTTTAGGGTTCAGAGTTTCGGGTTCAAGGTTCAGGGTTTGGGGTTTAGGCTCCATCTTCCCTCCGTGAGAGTAGAGTGGCTGCGTAGTAGGCTTCGAGGTGTCTACAGAAGCCTGAATCATGCCCCAAATCCACTCCCGACTGCACACCCTAAACCCGAAACCCAAAGTGGTGTCCCTAAACCCTAAGCCCCAAACCCTAAACCCCAAACCCTAAACCCTAAACCCCAAGCTCTAAACCCTAAACCCTAAACCCTAAACCCTAAACCCTAAACCCTAAATCCTAAGCTTGTAAACCCTAAACCCTGAACCCTGAAGACTAAACCCTAAACACACCTAAGAAGCTGAAGGTTTGCAAGTTCGACAGCGCTCTCGACGTGTCACAGGGCCAGGCGGCGAGAAGAAAGGGTTTAGGGTTTGGGGTTCAGGGCAGCACGTGACGACGACTACTAGTACTAGTACCAGTGTACTTGTACTAGCGTACTAGTACTAGTGTACGAGTATTGGTGTACTGGTACTAGTGTACTAGTACCAGCGTACCAGTACTAGCGTGCTAGTACTAGTGTACTAGTACTTGGTTCAGGGTCTTAGGCGCAGCACGTGACGACGGCTAGGACTAGTGTTCTTGTATTAGTGTACTAGTACTAGTGTACTAGTACTAGTGTACTAGGACCAGTGTACTAGTACTAGTGTACTAGTACTGGTGTTCTAGTACTAGTGTAGTAGTACTAGTAGAAACCCTTATCAAAGCCCAGAGACCCACCCATACATAGCATTCACCGAGCCTACATGGTTTGCCAGATTGCTTTTGAAGGCTATTGTCGAGTTTAGGATTCAAGATGTAGGGATTGAGGGTCTAGGGGTTTAGGGGTTTAGGGCTAAACCCTAAACCCTAAACCCTAAACCCTAAACCCTAAAGCCTAAAGCCTAAACCCTAAGCCCTAACCCCTAAACCCTAAACCCTAAACCCTAAACCCTAAACCCTAAACCCTAAACCCTAAACCCTAAACCCTCAAGACAAAATAAATAGAAATTGTATGTGGTATCATTCTGAATTTCCAAGTTATTTGTCTAAACAGCTGACAAGCCGAGTTTAAGTCTGAGGCCAAATGCTCAATTTACTTAAACCTCGCCCTCCCCCCCCCTCCCCCTCTCCCCCCCCTCCTATGTGGTATCATTCTGAATTTTCAAATTATTTGTCAAATTCTGAATGCTCAAGTATTTGTCTAAACAGCTGATGAGCCGAGTTTAAGTCTGACACCAACTGCTCAATTTACCTCGCCCTCCCCCCTCCCCCCCTCCCCTCCCCCCCTTCCCCCCCCTCCCCCCCTCCCCCCCTGCCCCCGCCCCCCCCCCCTCCCCCCCCTCCCCCCTCCCCCCGCCCTCCCCCCTCCCCCTTCCCCCCCCCCCCCCCCCCCCCCTCCCCCCCTCCCCCCTCCCCCCCCCCCCTCCCCCCCCCCTCCCTCTCCCCCCCTCCCCCTCCTCACCCCTCCACCACCAGTTTTAAAAATCGAAACTTTCGTACGAAACTTTCGTACGAAACTTTCGTACGAAACTTTCGTACGAAACTTTCGTACGAAACTTTCGTACGAAACGTTATTGGGACCCAAACCCTATACAATTTCTATAAACCCTAAACCCTAAACCCTAAACCCTAAACCCTAAACCCTAAACCCTAAACCCTAAACCCTAAACCCTAAACCCTAAACCCTAAACCCTAAACCCTAACCATAAACCCTAAACCCTAAACCCTAAACCCTAAACCCTAAACCCTAAACCCTAAACCCTAAACCCTAAACCCTAAACCCTAAACCCCAACCCTAAACCCTAAACCCTAAACGTTCTTTTCATGACAGGTCTCCATCTAGGTTTCGGGGTTTAGGGGAGCGGCCCTTTCTTGGGTACCCCAAATCGAGGCTCCGCACCAGGATTGTCAGAACCAAATTTGGGGTCTTTTTTTGGGGGTTAAGTGTTGAGGATGCCCAGGGTTCAGGGTATAGGGTTTAGGGTGCAGGGTTTAGGGTTTAGGGTTTAGGGTTCAGGGTTTAGGGTTCAGGGTTTAGGGTTTAGGGTGTAAATTTAGGGTTTTAGGACGGTTTGGGGTGTTTTTTTACTCCGAGGTTCATGGGTACGGTAGCTAGAAGCACTGTTGCACTTCTAACCCTACTGAGGGTACATAGAGCCCCACTTACAATGTCCCATGAACCTCCAAGTAGGCGTAGCCCTTTAGGCAAAGACAGGCCATCCCTTGTTCTCCCAGGCTGTGAGGATCCGAAGTTAGCTTGTTCTGTTCATGATGGGTCGTAAATGTCAGGCCTGAACAGCACAGCTTCGTTCAGGGTTATACGGTTTAGGGTTTAGGGTTTTGGGTAATGGCTAAATTTTGCCAGGTGAGCTGGTGGACTCTGGCGTACAAGTACCTGCGCGACGACCAATTTTTCGCAGGACGCTCACCAGCTTTGGCCAAACTTCCCCTACAGCCTATCTTGCTCCTCCAGGACCTTGTCTAGGGTCTTCGTCATATCGACTTTAACATCCCAGTTTATGAACCTCAGCAAAACCACGCAGGTTCTAGAAGGAATTTGAAAAGGTACATCCCAACCACCCCCCCCCCCCAACTTGTAGAGTTTAGCGGTTTAGGTTTTCGGGGTAGAGACCAGGAGAGGTGTCCATGGCGGGCGACGCTCCCACTCCTCGAAAGCCCAAGCAGGGTTTAGGGTTTAGGGTTTAGGATTTAGGGTTTAGGGTTTAGGGTTTAGTGTTTAGGGTTTAGGGTTTGGCCCAGAGCCTCAGCCCTCAAACCCTCTCTGAAAACAAAGCCCTCAAGCAAACCCGCAGCATAAACCCCAGGCCCTGAAGTCCCTACACCCTAAACCCTGAACCCTCAAGGCCATGATAAATAGAAGTTGTATGCGATTCACTACCAACTTGCATCGAGGGGCTACATGAATCCGTCAATTTCTCAGAACCGCAATTTCGATGGGCTACACTTATCTTTCAAAGAACCCAAAAAAGGCCAAAAGGTAAAGGCCAAAAGGCTTCAAAGAGAACGGCACCCACAGCCCCATAAAGGCTCCAACATCTTCAATCAGAAGCAAAGGAAAAGCACAATCCAAAACCCTCCGAAAGCCGCCCTCCACCCCAAAACCCCCCACCCTCCAAAACCTCCAAACAGCACCCACAAACCCCAGTACCCCCCAAAACCCCCCCAAAAAGTCCACCAAGACAACCCCCAAACACCCCAACAACCCTTCAACAACCCCCCAGAACTCCCCAGGGGTTAGGGTTGAAGGTTTAGGGCTTCAGGGGTTAGTATTCCCAAAACCCCTCAAGAAATCTACTTTGGACTGTATGGGAACCCTTAGTGTGATCTAAGGTAAGTTCCTTTTAGGGTCGGTCCTTTGAAATCTTGGAAGGCTCGTGGCGAAGCTGCCGTAGTTGGGCACCATCGGGCAAGAAGTTCGATTGAGCATTGATAGGTCCTCATGCTCTTCCCCATGCTCGAATACCCAAAGCCTGCACCATAACCTCTAACCCCCTAACCCCTAACACCTACACCCTACACCCTAAACCCTAAACCCTAAACCCTGAAACCCAAACCCGTAAACCCTAAACCCTAAACTATACCTTCTTCCGTCGAGTCGAGGTGTTCGAAGTGCTCAAAGTGCAGAAAAACAACCCATTTGGGGTTTACGAAAATGGGGGACCCCAAATACAGTAGGAGACCCTCAAATAGTAGGATCTCCTTATAACAAGGACCTCAACAACGTACCCCTACTATCGCAAACCCCCACCTCGCTTCCATGGAGGTTGAGATGTCTTTTGGGATGACCCTCGACTTGACAAACCCTAAAC
>CAJNDS010002617.1:312985-341167 GCA_905221605.1 Symbiodinium natans
CACTCCCGGTGTCAAACACCCTTGCAGCCTCGGAAGCCCGCCCTTAACCGCCCAAGCCCTGCGTCCCGAACCCTCAACCCGCTACCATACTTCAGGGTTAGGGTTTAGGGTTTAGGGTTTAGGATTTAGGGTTTAGGGTTTAGGGTTTAGGGTTTGAGGTTTAGGGCTTGAGGCTTAGGGCTCAGGGTTCAGGGTTTAGGGGAAAATGGGGAATATGGGGCTTATACGGTACAGTATGTAGAGTGTTTAGTGTTTAGGGATTTGGGGTTAACTCCTTGGAGCCCAACCCCGTCTTGGAGCCCAAGCCCTAAACCCTAAACCCTAAACCTTAAACGCTAAACCCTAAACCCTAAACCGTAAACCCTTAACCCTAAACCCTCAACCCCAAACCCCAACCCCCGGAAGCGAAGACCTGGGAAGGCATTGCGCTGGAGATTGTCCCCCTTGTACTAAAAGTCCTTAGTAGGGAATCTAGTACCCCCTATGATGGTCCTTGTTAAGGACTGTTAGTATAAGGGGAACATCCCCTAAACCCTAAACCCTAAACCCTAAACCCTAAACCCTAAACCCTAAACCCTAAACCCTAATCCCTAATCCCTAAACCCTAAACCCTAAACCCTACACCCTAAACCCTAAACCCTAAACCCTACCTAAGCCCTAAACCCTCAAGGTATTGCGCTGGAGATCGTCCTCAACGTGGATGACCTCCTCTTCAACGCGCTGGCGGCCACGCCCGCGAGGCGGGGATGAGGTTCTCGATGTTCTGCAGCCCGCGATGTAGGGTTTAGGGTTTAGGGTTTAGGGTTTAGGGTTTAGGGTTTAGGGTTTAGGGTTTAGGGTTTAGGGCTTGACAAGCCCTAAGCCCTAAACCCTAAACCCTAAGCCCTAAACCTCTCAAACGACGTGTCTGGTGGTCTGAGTCTCATCCTTGGCCTTGCCTGAACCCTCAACCCGAAGCCCGTCACATTCTAAGATCGGAACCATGGGATCCGAAGTATGGGCCTTTATTGTATATATATATATATATATATGTATATGTATATACATATAGAGAGAGAGAATATATAAGGGTTTCATAACAACGAGCCCAAATTTAGCGCCCATACTTCGGATCCCCTACACATCTTAAAGTCTTAAGCCCCTTGGTGGTGCAAAATCCTGAAGTCAAGCACGCGCCCACAACCCTACAGCCCTGAAGCCCAAAAACCTTCACCCAAAAAGCCAGACCCCCCTTCCTTCTCCACGCAGAAGCTCGAGGACCGAGAGTAGGCCCTTGTTCCCTTTGTGTAGGCTTTGGCTTCCGTTGTTTGCCCCTTCCTCCCAAAGAGGGTACCCTTTTTAATCCTAGCCTACGGGTCTAAACACCCACAATATAAGGTACTTTATAAGGCCCCTATAAGGGGGGTGCTTGGGGCAGCTCTAAAAGCTTTCAAGACCACGAGCGGTTGCAGAGGTTTAGGGTTTAGGGTTTAGGGTTCAGGGTTTAGGGTTCAGGGTTCAGGGTTCAGGGTTCAGGGTTTAGGGTTGAGGGTTTGCGGTCTGAGGGCCTTGAGGGCCTTGAGGGCCACAGCCACCACAACACAGAAGAGGTTTCTCCTGCAGACGCTGCAGCCGATCCAGCTGACGCCCAGCTTGGTGAGTTCCCCTCACCCCTAAGCCCGAAGCCCTAAACCCTAAACCCTAAACGCCTAAAACCCTAAACCCTAAGCCCTAAGCCCTAAACTTAAACCCGAAACCCGAAACCCTAAACCAACAAGGGGTTCACATGCTTCGGCTGTCAGACTTGGACGAGCTTCTCAGCGTTTGGGTGTATAGATTGTAGCGTTTCGGGTCTAGGGTTTAGGGTTCAGTGTTTAGGGCTTAGGTTTAGGCTTTTGGGTTTTCGGTTTAGGGTTTAGGGCTTAGGGTTTAGGGTTGTTAAGGGCTTGTGGTTTATGGTGTGCGCCTCGCTAAGCCAAAGGCCTCCTCCAACCGTCTTCGGAGTCGGCACAACCTGCACCTGAGCCCCACCCAACCCAACCCAAAACTGTGAATTATTTAACCCCCCTTGGGAATTATTTTCATTTTTGTTCATATAAAACCCAAGAGGATATTTTAAAGTCTTTTTCATTAAGGTTCTAAGGGGAGTATAGAAGCGTACTGGCTTACTAGGTAGACAGGGAAGATAAAAGAAGGGGTTACTGTTACAAGGACCCTAATGTTTAGGATACCCTAAAAGGGGGCATAACTCAGAGATTTCACCATATACATGTATACATATATATATATATTATACCTGTACAGACACACACACACACATATATATATATATATATATGATACGTATATACATATGTACACATGTACACATATACATATATATATACACGGATAGATAGATAGGTCGATAGATAGATAGATATATAAGAGGCACTTGGTGCCCGATTTAGGGTTTAGGGTTTAGGTTTATAAGTTATATAGCTTGTAGGGTTTAGGGTTTAGGGTTTATAAGTTATATAGCTTGTAGGATGGTGCCGCATCCCATGAGAAGCCAAGGAGGGCATGGCCCCGGCGAAGTGGGCTTGACGTCAAAGCTTTCTGCTGCCCGGGAGCACGCGGAAGACCCTAAGCCCTAAACCCTAAACCCTAAACCCTAAACCCTAAACCCTAAACCCTAAACCCTAGCACCATGGGCTTAGTTCCCAAACCCTGAACCCTATTTTAGAGTCGTGGTGGAGAGCAACCCTGAACCCTAAACCCTAAGCGCCAAATCATAAATCCCAAACCCTCAACCCGGTATGCGTAGGAGCCGCCATCCCCAAAAACAGGCCCAGCCGCCGAAGCTTCACACAGAAGTCAAGTAGGGTTTAGGGTTTAGGGTTTAGGGTTTAGGGCTTAGGGCTTAGGGCTTAGGGCTTAGGGCTTAGGGCTTAGGGCTTAGGGCTTAGGGCTTAGGGCTTAGGGCTTAGGGCTTAGGGTTTAGGGTTTAGGGTAGGACCTGCGCTTTTTGACCCATGCTTTAACAACTGCGGCAGCTCGCGCCGGCATCCCAGAGGCGTCTCAGACTAGGAGCCCGCAGGCCCTCCGTCTCCAGTCCCCCTGCGAATTTAGGGTTTGGAGTTTCGGGTTTGGTGTTTCGGGTTTGGTGGTTTAGCGTTTGGGATTTAGGGTTTGGGGTTTCGGGTTTGGGGGTTTGGGGCTTAGGGTTTAGGGTTTGGGGTTGAGCGTTTGGGGTTTAGGGCTTGGGGTTTCGGGTTTGGGGGTTTGGGGTTTAGGGTTTAGGGTTTAGGGCTTGGGGTACCTGTACCCCGCAAGCCGTATCGAGAACCCTAGAACCCCAAGCACATCCCGAAAGTCCAAGCCTCGAGTCCAAAACCCCCAAAAATCCTAAGCCTCGCACCCCGAAGTCTCAAACCCTGAAACCCCCAAAGACTCGGCCCTAAACCCTAAACCCCAAACCCTAGACCCCAAAACCTAGACCCCACACCCTAAACAGGCCCTAAACCCCAAATCCTAAACCCTAAACCCTAATCCTAACCCCAAACCCCAAACCCCAAACCCTAAACCCTAAAGCCTAAACCCTAAACCCTAAACCCTAAACCCTAACCCTAAACCCTAAATGGCGAGGCAGCCTGCTCCTCCTGGCTGGCGCTCTGGTTTTGGTGTACTGCACCTGAGACCAAAGAGCCGTTGGGCATGGGGTCCAGGGTTTAGGGTCAAGAGTTTGGGGTTTGGAGCTTAGGGCTTAGAGGTTCGGGGCCGCGATTTGATTAGGGGTTTAGGGTCTGAGGTTCGGTTCGTTTGCTTTTTAGCGTTGGTCGAGGGGCGCTTTGGGTATACGGCGTTTAGGGCACGTGCGGGTTAGGGCATCTTCTTCAATGCCTGAGCGGTCCTCAGGGTGTCGGGTGTAATTCGGCTTGGAATCCCGGGTTTCATGTGGGGATCTAAAATGGGTTCAGGGTTTAGGGCTTAGGGTTTAGGGTTCAGGGTTTAGGGTTTAGGGTGATTCTAGTCTCAGTGGGCCTTTGGTTAACACCTGGCGTATCCTGAGGCACGCTGCTGGATCCCATGCTACCTGGTAGCATCGACTGTCTTGAGCTCCCTGAACGCGGCACCCTAAACCCTACACCCTCAACCCTAAAACAAAAAACCCTCTGAATCCCACCCTCGAGTTCCTACAAACCATAGAGGTTCTGCTGTTACAGTTGGAGAACCTGGGAAGCCTACAAGCCCCCCAAAGCCCACCAAAGCCCGTAGAAGCTTGCAGTGGGTTCCCTAAACCGTAAACCCTGAACCCTAAACCCTAAGGGTGTAGGGCATAAAGTGGATTTCTTGCCTCGTCTGGTAGCGGCTAGAGTTTTTGTTTGTGCAACCGCAAAAATATTGAGAGCATTCTTTGCATTGAGGGGGGCGGGGTGGTCCAAGGGCGGTCAGTATTCCCATGTTTCCCCCCAGATCCACCTGGTGATGCTTCTTTGCTCCTTGAGCTGTGGTAGAATTCATGGTCCGGCTTCAGGCTTGGGAATTCTGGGCCTGGAATTTCGGGCAGAAGTCTTTTGGTCTCTAGGCCCCTGACGCCGAAAGCCTAAACCCGAAAGCCTAAACCCTACACCCTGCACCCTACACTCCCTACACCCCAAGCCCTAAATCCTCTAGGTTTGGGGCTTGAAGGAAGCTGCACGCTGAGGCTGGCAGACATCCGGGACCGCTACTTCGCAATGCTCGAAGAGGGCTCATGTACCTCTAGACCAGAAGCCCCAAATCCTAAACCCTAAACCCTAAACCCTAAACCCTCCTAAACCGAGCCTTTGACATTGGAAGCTTTTTTGCCCTACAGCAGGGTGGTCATAGCTTGTCACCGTTGGCTTGACTCATACGCTTGTTTTTGCGTTCAGGGCCCGCTATTTGAATCTTTCTTTTGGTCCCTCCATGGGGGTTTCCCGAAGTAGTGGTGCCCTTTCTGGGGGGCTCGTTGATGAAGGGTTGCAGTCTTTTGTGGTGTGCATGGGTACCCATATTGTGGGAAATGCCCAAATCCGTTTTCTCATCTCCTCACAGCACCTTATAGCCCTAAACCCTATCCCGTAAAACTTCGTCACAGGACCTCAGCGAGAAGCTCTGCGGCGGAAAGCAGAACTTTATCTGGGTGGAAGATCCGCTGCGCTTTGGCGTCGCTGGAAAAGGTTTTTTAAGGGGGCCACGGCGGCTTCGGTCAAGAAACGAGTTCCTACTGACACATGCATGTGTATGTAATGTAATGTAATGTAATGTAATGTAATGTAATGTAATGTAATGTAATGTAATGCAATGCAATGTAATGTAATGTAAGGTAAGATAGGGTAGGCTAATGTAATGCAATGTAATGCAATGCAATGCAATGTAATGTAATGTAATGGAATGCAGTGCAATGTAATGTAATGCGATGCAATGCAATGTAATGGAATGGAATGTAGTGTAATGTACTGCAATGTCATGCCATGCCATGCCATGCCATACCATGCCACGCCATGCATGCATGTATGTATGTATGTTCCACACATAAGAAGCCCCACCATTATGACAGGCACATATGTGTGCATACTAAATTTCCCAGAGACTTGAAACCTAAACCCTAAGCCCTAACCCCTAAACCAACCAACCTAAGACATAGATCCCGAGCCCCCAAGCCTTCGCCATTAGATCTTAGGAGCCAAAACCCTCGAACCTCGCAATGGCATGCGGCAAATACGGGGTGCCTAGAGATTTTCCAGGATTATCCCTTTATAGCCCCTCTACATACGCACTTTAGCCTACCAAAAACACATGGTTCATTCCCAGGCGCATGGTCAGCGTGGCGGAAACGTGGGATTATGATCCTGGCGACCCCGCTATTCGCCTAGCTGCGGACCCTTGGACGTGCACATGTGGCTTTAAGGGGGGTTTCTCCCAGCTCTTCCAAAAGAGCTTAGCTAACAATTATACCTTCACCCAACGAGCTCAATAGCTCTTAGTTAAGAAAAATATTTTAAGTCATACTCAGGATCCCTATATAGTTTCAGGTATATTCCTTAAGTTGAGGTGTATTGGGCTCTCTGGGAGTATGAACAATGCCAAAGCCAGAGAACCGAAAGCCAGAAAGGCTTGCAACAGACATTCCTTCATTACCCTAAGCCCTTCCTGCGACTCTCAGCCCTTACAAATTAGTAGGTTATGACCCCCCAAAAGATAGGGCAAAACCCCCACCCCCTAAACCCTAAACCCCAAACCCTCAGGAAGTTGCAGGCTGGTAGACGATTTAGGAGGGCATTGGGAGGTTTCGAAGGAAGACCCAAAGAGGCCAATAGCCTCAATAAAGCGGGGCCTTAAAGAAGAGGGTTTAGGGTGTCGGGTTTCGGGTTTCGGGTTTAGGGTTTACCGTTTAGGGTTTAGGGTTTAGGGTTTATGGGTATCACTCATATTCCTACATATCTTGGTTCATTCAGGGCCGTTGGGCCCTTGGACCTACACCCCAACCCTTGAATCCCTCAACCCTAAACCTCTGAGCTCTAATTGTAGGGTTCTTAAGGGAGGGGGGTACAAAGGTGGTAGGTACCTAGGGAACCTTAAGGAAGCTTAGGGAGCCTTAGGGAGTAGTGGGGGGGGGTATTAGGGAACCTTGGGTAACATACACCCCTTGAACCCCCCCTCCCTGAAGAACACGATAATCTAAGTTTCGAGCCCAGTGCCGAGGAGCTTGACCCCATCTCCGTCGTTGTGAACGACGTCGTCCTTCGCGGAAAAGATGCGAGGCTGGGTTCAGGGTTTTTTAGGGCTTAGGGTTTGAGTTTAGGGTTTAGGGATGTTTAGGGATGTTTAGGGTTTGGGGTTTGGGGTTTGGGGTTTGGGTTGCGGTTGCCGCTGTCCCTTTCGAACTCCTGAAAGTATGAAAAGAAAAAACCCAAGACCATTTCGAACTAAATAGATCCCTGTATCTGCCTCCAGTGTGACGCCTAACCCCAAACCCCAAACCCAAAACCCTAAACCCTGAACTCCAAGGCCCTTAAGCATCCGGTTCATAGTACTTAATAGCCCAATACTATCTGTACCTACAACCCAACTATAACCCTACTAGGGCACTTAAAGGGCTTATAAGTGGATTATAAGTACGGTTAGAGTTGGTTAGTAAGCAGCATGAACCTCCAAGTAGTGGATCAAGGAGAGGTGGGGCTGGGAAGAAGTTGAGGGAGCAGGCTCCCAGTTCGGGTTGCAGATTTGCCGGACACCATGCCGACTATGACCATGGACCCCGAGGAAGTCCCTGGAACGCCGTCAGTGGTGGATATGGAGATTGGAGGCCCTAAACCCTAAACCCTAAACCCTAAACCCTAAACCCTAAACCCTAAACCCAGGCGTTTTATGCTCGTGGAGGGCAGTTTCCGAAAGGTCCCCTCCCGACATAACGACCCTAGTGTGGCACTTCACTGTGCCCACGAATCGACGAGGTGGTCCGCCCGTGCGCCCTCGTTCGATCTAACCCTAACCCAGCCAGCAATTGCTCCTGGGCTGTTCTTCTACTTCCACACGGACTTCGACAACTAGCTGCCGTTCGCTTGGCCTACTTGTTCGGACGCGGTGTTGGCACACCTCCCCTGGCTGGAACCTCACGGACTAACTGCTGCTCACTTGGCTTTCTCTGCTGAGGCCCCCCCCTGGGACTTTTCATTTCTGGGATTCTTCAACGTGCATGAGTTGCGCGAGCCATTTCCTCTGGGTTATTTGCATCTGCTGCATTGTTCCTTTTGAGGGCTACAACGGAAGCTTCCTGGCACCGTCGACAGCGGCGAGCCCGGACGCGGAGCCGGACTTTGCTCCGTACCTTTGTGGAAGGAGCGCATCACCCGCGGCAGCAAGTGCAGCGAGCGATCGAAGTGCTCGAGTCGCACCACAGCCGAAGCGAATTGCCGAGGCAGGCAAGGCAACTGCTACTTTCGTGGAGCAGTATGGCGTGGTGGTGCGTGCATTGCCGCAGACATGTCAAGGCAAGCGCCAGTTTTTGCTCCAGCTGTGGGCATGGCTGGGAAGAGAATACCACGTACTCAACAAGGACGGTGACGCCTCCATGGAGTTCAAGCCAGTGGAGGGAGAACTCACCCAGGTTACGACAGAACACAGCCTCTCCTCGCCGTCGACGCGACAAGGGACGTGGACGTGGTCAAGGACAGTTGCCCGTTCAAGCCCCTGCTGCAAATCAGGGTGGAAAGGGCAACAAAGGCGACAAGGGTGGCAAGTTTGGACAGCCGGGGCGCCTGGCAGACATTCCAGCAGCCCCGACGGCCTCAATTCCTCCTCCACCTCCCACGGCTTCGACGAGTTCGGAGCCCGCAGACAAGGCCTCGCAGGCGCTTTCAGAGCTTGTGAGTGCTTTAGAAGGACAGGAAGGTTTGACGCCGGAGATCCAGAGCTTGCTCGCGGTCCATTCGCAGGCAGCGCACCGGAGCAACGCAAAGTCGCTCCATCGCCTGGTGTCGCAACAATCGACAGCTCAAGTAGAGCTCACCAAAGTGCACAAAGCAAAAGCCGACTTTATGTCGGAATGGGCGGCTTACTTGTCGTCCCTCAGCGACCTCCTCGCCCGCCAAATCAAAGAGAAGACGGAAGCGATGCAGAACTTCCAGGCCACAGAGTCGCGCTGGCGAGAGCAGCTCCAGGCTGCAACTACAGCTCTGGCCCAAGCATCGGCTCGGCCGGACGACGCGACAGTGATCAACTTGGACGCCGAGGCTATGGTGGAGGAGGAGGCGGAGGCAGACGCGCGCCGGACGGCGGCTGCCGACAGGACTGCAGCGGTCGAGGCAGAGCTCATTTCGACGTTGCAGGGTGCGAAAAGGAGTGCAGAGGAGGAAATTGCAGCGCATCGCGAGAGGACTCCGCGACGTGCTCGCAAGGACGATGGCAAGGACTCGGAGGCTGCCAAGAACAAGCAGCCCCCTCAATAGGCCCGTCGCCGAGCCGAAAGGGACCCGGCGGGCTCGACTCCGCGGTTTCTGCTGGCCGTTTGATGCACAGCATCCGCGTTGAGAGTGACTTCGTATGCGAAAGGATGGCCGCTGTTATTGGGCTTTGTCTTCGGAGTGAGATAAGTACAATGCAACTGCCATATCTTTCGCGCAACCCCTTTGACAAAGCTGACCCTCGGCTAGTCAACGAGGACTTTGGTGATGACGTGACAACAGGACCCTCTCTTGTGGATGGTTCAGCTCACTTGGGGAACGGGCCTCTCACCGAGTGTGGGATGCCTGCTCTCGACTGTACTTGCGAAATGGCTGAGATCGAGCTCGCATCGCACACGCGTTTTGAGGATCGTTCTCGGGCCTGTGCTGAACCTTTTCCTGAAGCCGTGAGGTCTCTGCAGCAGCCTTTACATGTACATAGCTGCCTGCGTAAGCCAGGCGCTCTTTTGTCGCGGAAAGTCACTTTCCGTTCTAGCGAAGTAGTGCACTTTTCTTTTTCAAGGGATGCAATCCAGCTTTGCCGTTCCTTTAGGGTCAGGTGCAGTTCGCTCAAGGTTCTCGGGCGCATGACTTCGACCCCTCAAGTCTCTTTCTTGGCAAGTTCTCCGCCATACCATGAGCATCTTTCACATGATCCTTCTGTTCCATTGACATCAGCCTGTGTGCGGAACCTGGACGAGGTCGGTTCCTTTCCCTGCAAGCAGTGCTCCAACTTCGGCATTTGCCCGCATTTGAATGGCTGTGACAAAAGCAGCCTGCCTGAGGTTCAAGGTGGAAGCCCCCTTTCGCACCACGGCATATTGTCACATCAGCATGTGGCTAGTGAGGTTTCTCGGGTTGTAGTCCCTGACCCCCATTGCGTTAAGGCGCCTTTGCAGCCAGGGAGCAGCTCGGATGCGCATGCACATGCAAATATGGTTGAGGCCACTCCCTGCCACAGTTTGGAACTTGTCGGGATTCCACGTTCTGACTGCCCCACTCATGACGATGAGAGCCCGGGTGACGGTCTCAGTGCGCAAAGTTTGTCCAAGCCGTTGCAGGCACCTGTGCCGGGGGGAGTCTTGATTGCGACACCCGTGGGTCGTCGGACATTGCCTGTTCCCCTGTCCACAAGGAAAATCTCTCTAGTTGATTGCATCCCCGAGCCCGAGCCAGGGTGGTGCTTTGAAACGTGTGCAGCGTTTAGCTCTGATGTCGTACAGGCGCACTCGACATCAGCTTTGCATCCTGATTTCACCCACGTCCAGGACGTTGCCAGAGGACTTGTCACCATCTGGAACAGTATTCCGAAGTGTGAGGTTGATGTTCCGGTTGAAGCTCTATACATTTTCACCGACGGCTCTTTTTCGCATGAAACCGGCAGGACTGCTTGGTCCATTGTTGTGCTTGCCCTCCAGACCGGAAAAGTTGTCAGGTGTGGGGTTCTCGCTGATCAGAACCATTTCACGTACGGAAGAGGAGCCTTCGATGGTGAAGCAGAGGCGTTGCTACACGCCAGAGCCGTCGCATATGCTTGTGCGCCATGTCCGGCCTTCATTGGGGGCGATTGCATCTCTGCCCTCTTTGCATCACTGGCGGCGTGTGAAGTGCAAGCCTTCGATGTTCTTTCAAAGGGGTCTTCTGGGTTGGCGTTCGCGTCTGCAGCTCGTGGCCAGGCCGTCACTACACTCAAAGTTGATGCGCATTCTGGCTGTGCTTTCAATGAAATTGCTGACAACTTGGCGAAATCTATTGTTCGCCATGGGGGTTCGTACGGGCTGCACCCTGCCCAGAAGATGCTTGTGACTGCTGCCGCAGAAGGGGTACTTGAGAGACTCTGGCTCACGCACGGTGACTATAGAGTCACAGCACAGCTGCCGCACCTTGGGTCAGATGGAGCATGGAATAAGGCCGCACTCATGATGCCCAAACAGACGCGGCCGCAGACCTTTGCCACCTTCCCAAAGACCACAGCGCAGCAGCCCATTGCCGTCTCTCTTTGTCTTAAGGTCCTGCAGTATAACTGCCTTTCCCTCAAAGGTGACGTTGCGCAGGAAATGATGCTGAAAAGCTTGAGTGCTCACCAGGTTCAGGTCGCGGGATTGCAGGAGACCCGCCTTGCGACGACTGGCGTCACGCGGCATGGTCACTTTTGGGTACTCCATGCAGCTTGTGACAAGAACGGCCAAGGCGGCTGCCAAATTTGGCTCACCACTTGCAACATGGCATCTGGCGAGACCACATTGCACTGGGAACGCGGTTCCTTCACTATACTTTCCGCTTCGCCTAGATGGTTAGTGGTAACTGCGAGGCTTGGTAGTTTGACCTTCCTGCTGGCCTCTGCGCATAGTCCTTACGCAGCTGCGCCTGCTGAGCAAAGGCGCGAGTTTTGGCAGGAGTTCTCAGCCCAGGTCCGCAAGGCCCCGCGTAGTTGCATTCCACTTGTCTTTATAGACGCAAATGCGCGCTTCTGTGCTACCAGAGACTATCCCCTCACGAGTGAAGCTCAGCCGTCGGGGGACAACGCAGTAGCACTGCGCCGTTTCTGTGAAGAACACGACTTGGCGGCTTCAGCGCAATTTACCACAGAAGGACATCGCATATGTTCTTGGCGGAGTCCTAATGGCAAGTTTGCCCTCCTCGACTATGTCCTTGCTCCGGCTGCTTGGGAACGCATCATGCGCGCTCGGGCCATTTATGGCTTTCGGGACATGCGCGAGGGTTATGACCACATCCCCCTCGAGGTCTCTCTCGAAGTCAGCCTCAACATGACAGAAAAGTGCGAGAGCAAACGCATTTCTGTTGCAGCTCTGTCGACAGAAGAAGGCCTTTCCACTGTCAAGGCTGCCTTTGACAACCTTCCTGTAGTGCCTTGGGAAGTCGACGCGACTACTCACGTAGACATTGTACACAGACACTTGAAGGACTTTCTCCTCGCACATCTGCCGCCGGCACCGACGAAGGCCAAGCATCCGGCTTTCACAGAAGAGACTCTCATTGCTGTGCACGTACATAGACACGCGCACCGTGTTGCTAAGGCCACTGCTCTTCGAGCTCGTAGGGTTGTTCTGGAGGCGGTCTTTGCGGCTTTCAGGGCGCATGCTGCCCGGCCTACGCAGCCCTCTCTGCATGTGGAAGTGCGCTGGCGGTCCCTGTGCAGCGCGCGGCGTGTGCATTTGCAATGGGCGTCACGGGCCCAAAAAAGCCAAACCAGATTCCGCATGCTGGCCCAGCGTGACCGAGCAAACTACCTTAGACATCAGATGGAAAGTGCTAGGTGTGATGGCCCTGCCCAGTTCGCTCACAAGATCCGGGCATTGCTCCGCACAGGGCGCAAGTTCAAACCGCCCCCCTTGTTGCCTGTGCTTGAGACGCCTGCTGGGGCTGCCCATGGCCCAGAGGAAGTACACTACGCGCTAGGTGAACACTTCGCCCTGGCAGAACGTGGCACGCTCTCATCACCCCTGGACTTCCTTCACCGAGAAGGCAGGCATCTGGCGGAGCCTCTGTGCACGGCCATTGACGACCGTGCAGTGCCGACGCTGGTCGAGTTGTCAGCGGCGTTCGCTAGTGCGGCAACCGGTCGCGCCCCTGGACTTTCTGGTCTGGCAGCAGACATTTACAAGGCTGCCCCTCAGTCCGCAGCCCTCACTTACTTTCCGATCATGGCCAAAGCGCTGGCCAGCGGCCACCAGCCTTTACAGTGGGCTGGAGGGCTTGCCCATTGTATTCCTAAGGGGAGCAAGACTCCCACGGCGGTAACCTCTTGGAGGTCAATTATGCTCCTGGAATCAGAAGCAAAATCCATCCAAAGAGCCTTTCGGCCTCAGCTCTTGAGGGTGATGCGCGCGGACAAGCCGCCTGACCAATATGGGGGCATACCCAAATGCCCTCTCACCCTACCCTCTTTCCAGGTGCGTTCGCACTTGGCCGGACTGTGCGCAGAGAGTGCTTGTGGCGGTGTTTACTTTCTGGACTGTGCAGCCGCATACTACTCAATTGTCCGTGAGGCTCTCGTCCACCCACCTGGGCTTGAGAATGTTGGCTCTTGGCTTGTCGCACGTGCGTCGGAGCTCTTCAAGGATGTTGCGGACCGTGAAGCCTTCTTGGCCAGGGCGGCAGAGGGTGCGAGACTTTCCTGCGGAAGTGTGCCGCCAGAGCTCGCGCGTTTTGTGTCTGGCAGCTTTTCGGACTCGTGGTTCACCACAGACCGCGACGGCCGCAATATCTGGGCCACGCAAAGCGGAACCTCCCCTGGCTCGCCGGTGGCGGACGTCCTCTTTGGCGTAGTCTTTGCGCCTTTCCTTTGCCGCCTGCAGAGTGCGCTCCTTGCCGAGGGCATTTCAGCCTTCGTCACCTGTCAAAACGCGTGTGGCCAGAAAGGGGATGTGCAGCAACCTGGACATGGCACGCCCACTTGGGCGGACGACGTTGCTGTTCTCTTCAGGGCGAGATCAGCAGCGGCAACTCCCGGTGTCTTGGCGCGGGTCGCGGCCCTCGCTGAAGAAGCCGTTGCCGGAATGGGACTCACCTTCAACTATGGGCCGGGCAAATCTGAGGCCGTGCTCGCTGTAAGAGGTGTGGGCTCGAGGCAGACGCGTAGGGAGTTGTTTTGCTCGGACACCCCAAGTGTGCCGGTCACCACGCAGACTGGCAAGGTCTTTCGCGTGAGGGTCGTTGAAGCCTATCAGCACTTGGGTGCTTTGATCCGTGCCGATTTGCACGAACTTCCCAACATCAAGCATCGACAGGGGCTCATGCAGCAGGTTTGGCAGCCAGTTCGCAGGCGACTGTTCCCAAATCAGTTCATCACGCGGGAGGAGAAACGCAAGCTCATCCTTGAACGTGTCCTTCCCAAATACTTGTACGGTTCGGGGCTTTGGCGACTTGCCACCAAGCATGAACAAGAGGCGGCTCTGGAGCCGATTGCTCAGGTGCTCAGAGGCTCGCTCCGTGCAGTATGTGGGGTCGGTTCCGAGGGCTTCAACACCATGCAGATTGCTGCCATGATGGATGTCTCTCTGCCTGCTGAAACACTAATGGCTGAGCAAGCAAGGGCATTCGTTGAGGCAACGGCTGTCTCTGACTGCCGGGTGTGGGCAGCAATTGCGGCGGATGGAGTGTGGGTGCAGCAGTCACGCCGCGCGCTTCTGACTGTTTTACAGTCGGCGCCTGTTGCTGGCCTCCCGAGTGCCGACGTCACATCCATGCACATTGATGAGCTCGTACGTTCTGTGTATGCCCTCCAAGACCAATTTAAAAACGCCGTCCGTTTGTGTTTGCAACGTTTGAGACACACACGCTGTGAGTACGGCAGGCAGCTTGTAGCGGCATATTCACCGGAGGTCATTTATGTCCCACTGCGCCCTGCCCCAAAGGCTGCTGACCTTGAAGAGTCAGCCGTTGCAACCAGCACTTTCGCCAAAACCAATCGGCACTTTGTAGCAAAAACTGAATGTGGCTCAAAATGGCTCGACAAAAGACTTCAAAAAAAACTTTGTGCGAAAAAAATCAATTGTTGAGCGATAAAAGAGGTTTTTTTCAGGAGAACATGGCAGGGGGGCAGGGTTTTAGGTAGGGTTTAGGACAGGTTTAGGATTCAGGGTTTAGGCTTTAGGATTGAATGACAACGAACCGTGGCTTTTTTGTGCCGTGCAGGGTGCAGGGTTCTAGGGCTCTAAAGGTTTACATTAAGTATCTGAGGCCCTAACCCTAAACCCTGGACCCTAATTCCTAAACCCTGAACTTTAAACCCCGTGGAAACCCCAAAAACCCTGAACCCTGAACCCGAAACCCTGAACTTTAAACCCCGTGGAAACCCTAAAAACCCCTGAACCCTGAACCCGAAACCCTGAACCCTAAACCCTAAAGCCTAACCCCTAAACCCTAAACCCCTAAACCCTAATCCCTAAACCCTAAACCCTAAAAACCCTGAACCCTGAACTTTAAACCCTGTCAAGAACCCTAAACCCTGAACCCTGGCCCTAAACCCTGAACTTCAAACCCTGTGGAAACCCTAAAACCCTAAACCCTGAGCTTTAAACCCTGCGGAAAACCTAAAAAAGCCCTAAAGCCCTAAACCCTAAACCCTGAACCCTGAACTTTAAACCCTGTAGAAACCCTAAACCCTAATTCCTGAACCCTGGCCCTAAACCCTGACCCTGTGGAAACCCTAAAACCCTAAACCCTGAACCCTAAACCCTAACACCTGTCAGAGAGCGAACCGACGGGGGAGCTACCACATCCTTGCTGCATACCTTCCGGAGGACTGTCTGCG
Source organism: Symbiodinium natans (assembly GCA_905221605.1). Taxonomy (NCBI): domain Eukaryota; class Dinophyceae; order Suessiales; family Symbiodiniaceae; genus Symbiodinium; species Symbiodinium natans. The sequence continues at coordinate 328,190 of CAJNDS010002617.1, forward strand.
TGCAAGCCCTGCGAAAGGGTAGGAGCGCTGAAGAAGCGTAAGGTTTAGGCTTTCGGGTCCCTGTAGACTCTCCCCCCTCTTTGCCACCCCAGCGCTGCAAAGCGATGCCCAGCACTGCAAAGTGACTCTGACAGCACTCAAAGTGATTCTGGGCCTTCAGGGTTTAGGGTTTCGGGTTTAGGGTGGCCTGCAGCAGCTGGTCTCCACCGCATGTTTAGAGTTTCGGGTTTCGGGTTTCGGGAGCCTGTAGCTAGTCGGTCTGGACCGTCTCGAGCCTACATGCCCTTCGTGTTCCTGGAGCAGAGGCGGCCGTTTGCATACTTAAGCCTGGACCGTCCTGAGCCTACATCATGGACATGGGGACCCTGCAGAGCTGGAGCCTTCTGCAGCGCAAGCCCTGAGAAAGGGAGACCCTGAAAGCCTGAAGCCCCTTTGCCAGGACTCCAGGGTCAGATTCAGCTTTAAGCATCGGCATGTCTTTCTGTTATAGTACATCTTTCTATATCTTTCTCTGATCTATATCTGATATATCTATATACAAGGTGTATCTTTCTACTATAATATATAGATGAATTGATATTAAATATCAATTCATCTATTGATCTATTGTGATCTATTCTAGTTATATATTGAATTGATATAATTGATATATGGATATATTGATATCTTGATATCTTGATTCTGATATATTTGTATATTTATATCTCAGTATATTGATATACTGATATCTTGATATATTGATATATTGATATTTTGATATTTTGATATATTGACATATTGATATATTGATATATTGATATGTTGATATAATGATATATTGGTTCGTATATATATATATATATATATATCTGTGTGTGTGTGTGTTCTATTCTTGCAGCGGAGTCCTCGGGGGCAATGCCCAGCAATGTGGCAATGGGCAGCAGCAGTCAGCAGCTTTCGGCAGTGTCGCCCGAAGGGCCGCGATTGCTGGACGGGAGATGACCTGACAGTGGATTCTCGCTGTCCTACTGTGTCTGCACAGCCCGTTTCGACAAGCTGGTTTGAATGATTTGAACATATTAAGAAACATAATTTGGTTTGCCCACCTGGAGGTTCTCGATTACTCCAGGCTGAGGCTGCACGCTGCAGTGAGGTGACAGTGCTCCTTGAGGACTTGACTTGCGAATCTGAATTCTGCAGTCTCTCACTGACACAGTGCTCCTCTTGAAGAGTGTCTCACTTCTGCAGTGCTTAGTCCGGCCCTGGAAACTCTTCCCTTGTTCGCGTAGTATGCTAACTGTTGGGGCTGACACTTGAGGCTTTCTCGGGGCTTGGAATTCAAGGCACAGCATCAGATTTTGGACATTATTATGCTCTATGTAGGGAGTCAGAGGCTTAAGGGTTGTGGTTTGGGATGCTGGCGGCCGGTGAAGGCCGGAAGAGGACAAAATCAGGCGAGATTCAGTGCTTGAAGCTATACATGTAACAACAGAGGCTCGGCCACCAGCGACGGCAGCCTGCAAGGCGAGGCAAAAGGCAGAAGGCTTATTTTTCAGTGCCAGGCAAGAACTGGCAAGAAATTACGTCAAGCAGAAGTCATATAAGGGCATTCGCACTTTTTGTTTGCAAGCGCTTCAGCTTCACAGCATTGACTAGTGCGACTTCCCCTGCAGCGAATGGCATCTATCTCCTTCAAGATGTCCTCGCCAGGCTCCATTTTCCAAAATCTCTTCTCCAGCTCGTCTGCCTCTGGGAATTAAGTCTCACACAAGAAAGAACTGACTAGTAATTAATACCACCGACTTGCCTCGGAAAGAAATCTCGACCCTGAACCGTGTGCTGTAGAGGGTGCTGACAGCGGCATCGCTTCGGGGGACGGATCGGAATAGAAGCGCGGTCCAACCACGATCCTCGAGGGGCAACAGTCAGTCAGTGCATCGGCCGCCATGAAACAGAGTTTCGTGTGAACCCGTCACGGGTCCTGGCACCTTTGCCATGACCAACAGACCATGTAGCGCCGCACTTGCTTGACAGCATGAGCAGATGGTTCGGGGGTGGATAACTCGGTGGCTTTGGAGTTTTGCGACGAGGCGGAGGACCGGCGTGAGGGACCGGCTGCATTGGCGGCGGTGCAGGGGCAGACCCAGGCGGCTGCTCTGGCACCGCCGCCATTGGAACTGCAGGCCCAGGCGGCCGCTCTGGCACTGCTGCCATTGGAACTGCAGGCGGCTTCTCCGGCTCTCTTGCCCCCTGCAGCACGAATGGTAGAAGGTCGGTTTGGGGTGTTGACAAAATTCAGCACTCACACAATCTCACAGAATGTAATGCACCACTTGAACAGGACCAAGACACGGCAGGTCTGGGTCTCCTTTTTGGCGCTTTTACGTCGAAGTACTTGAAGAAACGTGTGTCAGCGACAGCATCGAAGGAGTAGGGGTCGATTTTCTTTGGCTCATCTTCCTCAGGGAAATGGGGGACTTAGATGATCAATGGGCTGTTGGGATTGGGGTTTCGGACGCCGGCCGTTCATGCCTCGACCGGGCGCTTCTTGGCGGACATCCAGCAATCCAGCAAGCCAGGGTCGGAGTAAAGCAGCCATGCACCAACAGACTAGCACCAGACACTTACAAGTGAGGCTTGAGGATATTCAAGATCCCTGTGGTGAACATGACATGTGGTGATAGGTATGGCGAGTTTGATCCGCTTGTCAACCATGCTTCGGTGCTGAGTGTCGCGGGAAAACCCGTCCACATAATAATGGCTGCCAACACTTACTTAATACAGCACGGCAGTAGAGTCGAACCCGTGCCTTCTTGTCAGCCGTGGCTCTCGACGTCGTTTGCTGCCAAGTTTGGTGGCCTCGCATGACGTTTTGTATTTATGCATCTCACTGTCTCGAAGACAGAACAGATTAAACAGTCAACCCCGAAACGAAACAGGCTCGCAGTCTGTTAGCAGACTGAGTGCTACCAGTGGCATCCTTTTAGCGTTGCTGTCGTTGGCAGGTAGTGCCATTTGCGCTGCACTCACAGTCGCAGTGAAACGACAGTGAACTGTCAGCTCAAGGCCACACAGGTGGCCAAATTTGATTGATCGGGATCAGAATTAATGTGCTGCAGACTTGCTTCTTGGCGGCCGGGTCACCTCGTCCGCGACCTAGACCTGGACCTGGATCTTTTTCCTTCTGGCGGTCCGAAAATTCGTTCTTCTAGCTCCACAAGTGCATCGCTGGCAGGAGGGTCATCCTCAGATTCGCCCTCGGCCAGGTCGATGTCGGAGCTCGAGAACGATGGAGTCGATGGACATGGTGCAGGCGAAGGATCTCGTCTTTCAGCTGCATCCTGCGTGGGCCTTACTGGACTTGGGTCTGACCCAGAGGCCTCGCAGCAAACTTGCTCGGGACTTTTCTTTTATCAGGATCAGAACCAGAATCAGAGTAGAGCACTAAGTGCTGCAGACTTGCTGGCCGGGTCACCTTGTCCGCGACCCTGACCTGGACCTGGATTTTCTTTCTGGCGATCCGAAAAGTAGTTCGTCCATCTCCGGGTCCGCAAGTCGTGCATCTCTGGCAGCAACGTAATCCTGAGATTCGCCGCCTTCGGCCAGGTCGATGTCGGAGCTGGAGCGCAAGAACGATGGAGTCGATGGACATGGTGCAGGCGAAGGATCTCGTCTTTCAGCTGCATCCTGCGTGGGCCTTACTTGACTTGGGTCTGACCCAGAGGCCTCGCACAAAACTTGCTCACGACTCTTTTTTCTATTACGGATCAGTAACCAGAATCAGAGTAGAGCACTAAGTGCTGCAGACTTGCTTCTTGGCGGCCGTCCCGAAAAGACGTTCTTCTAGCTCCATGAGTGCATCGCTGGCAGCAGCATCATCCTCAGATTCGCCGCCTTCGGCTAGGTCAATGTCGGAGCTGGAGCGCAAGAACGACGGAGTCGATGGACAGGGTGCAGGCGAAGATTCTCGTCTTTCAGCTGCGTTGCGCGAGGGGCCTGGGTCCGACTCTGCTGCAGGAGCAGGAGGTCTTTGGAGCAGCAACTGCTGCAGCGTTTGCCAAAGGAGCAGAAGCTGCCGCACAACGAGCAGCACCATGAGTGGGACGGTCGTCGGGCGATGCCAAGTTTCAAGGCTGGGGACATTGATCACTGAGCAGCAAGTACACCCAATCCACTATGCAGGCAGAGAAATCCACTACGCAGAGGGTTCCAAGACACAGCGTGGTCTTCCCAGTCGGCCTCCTGCAGCAGTGGTCCGCGCAGCGGTGGGCACCTGCCTTGCACAGAATCAGATGCGATGGAATGTAATTATTGCTACCTAGCAGTGTCTGTGACACACACTTTCAATGACTCGCTTGGATCGTAGCTGACAGAAAGTCATAGTGACAGTCGAGCAGAAACAAGACCTATAATTATCATTCTTGAGGCTCACGTCGGAATTTCTCCACTTACGACGGCATCGCCTATAATAATTAAGAACTCATTGAGTCTACTAGGTCGAGATCACGTTTGCACGGGCTTGCAAGAAGGCAGGCCCAGCATACTATTAAATATTATTATGAAGGGTTCATCTGCACAGTGCCCCCCACCGAACCCGAACTCCCAACGTTGCCTCGAACGCAAAATGGCTCTCGGCAAACAGGCGAATTCTTGTCACTGTCAGTCTCCACCCCAACGACAAGCCGACCACAGCTTGCCTTTGGGTGCCCCCTGGCAACCTGGCAATGCCATCAGCGGCACATTTCTCGCAGCACCTCGTGGCCAATATCCAACATGGAGCAATATTATTAATTAACACACACACACACACACTCACAGCAGACAAATAAGTCGACATTTATCAGTCTGCAGTCGGGGCAAGCGCTCAGCTTCGATGAGACGCTTGTCTGATTGATGTCCATCCGTTTAATGAGACATGCTTCTCTTAACGTGCAGGGTTCATCTAATAACGGTCCTGAAAGTAAATTAAGTTAAAGGACAATTCTGTCACATGTCGCATCCCGACCTGAGCGTGCGCCGGGAATCTGTATTCCCATCACCAGCCGTGGCATGCGGGTCCACGGCCCAGATCGTGCAGGCGTCGGTCTGCGCGAAGCCAGTGCAGACGGAGCCTGGCCTGACAATGCAGGATGCAATGGCCAGCGATTTCTTCCATTTCGTCTTGAAGTTCGCTTTCAGGCAGTTTAAGCTGCGGGGGCATTTGCAGGAAGAGGCGCATCATGGAGAACCTCGAAGCAGCCAAGCGCGCGAAGATCACAGCTGAAGGTACCAGCAGTAGAGCACATCGTCCATGTCGTAGACCGTGCGGTGCTGCAGGCGCACCAGGTCTGACAAGGGTTTAGAGTTTTAATAGTTCAGACTTGAATGGGTTTTGGGGTGGAAAAAAAAGTCTCCAGGCTTCCGACAAGTCTTCTTTCTCATAGACAAGGCACAAGACAGGAGATTCAGGACGTAGATTGAAATTTGTCCAGATGAACCAGTGCAAGTCGGAGAAGAAGTCGTCACCGTTATCATCAGGGCCTCAATGGACACGACATGGGAAAAAGAACTCTTGTGAGTACCCAGCACTACTATCCCCTAAACCCTAACCCCTAAACCCTAAATCCTTTAAACCCTAAACCCTAAACCCTTAACCCTTAACCCTAAACCCTTAGCCTTGAAACTTGAAATATCCTTCTGGCAGACATGTCGCTGCTTCTAAGACAGCAGGCACTGTCTCCAAGCTTCTCAAGTGAGTCCATCCCGAAAGACGCACTGCTACCAGCATATTCTTTGCCCGCCCCAGGCTGAGTGAACTCGCTGTGGTGCAGAAGCCGGAACCTCGGTTGGGGTGGTGATGAAGCACAAGGACAGATCATTTATTTAGAGACTCAGAAATAAAAATGTACATGTAAAGCGGAAGCCCTAAAACATTGCCATGTGCGTGAGTGCAAGTTGCTGTTGTTTTGAATTTGTAGAATTACCCATTTGGCATCATCCATGAAGCGCTGCACCTTTGCATGCAGGTACGATCCACCACCTCCGCCGGGGTTTTCGTCGGCGCCGGACGGCCAAGAAATTGTGAATATCAATTGGGGCACAAATGAATTAATCATGGCTTTACTTTCAAATTACATTTAAAATAATAATAAATGACATGAAAGCCAAGAAACTCGCACAGCCTCATCAGGCGTGTTGAACAACTTCAGGCCGGAAGCGAGGCCGAAGGTGGCGGGTGTCAAAACCTCAGCAAGGGCCAAAACTCAGTTTGACGGGTTTGGGGGTCCAGGGCATTTAGCAGAGTCATACATCGTGACACTTCAAAACAGAGGTCGTCCGCAGGAAGCCGCGCTGATTCTTTTTGCAGCTGCGTAAACAGTTCAGGCCTGGTGGTCCAGGGATTGCCCATGCAAGTTCTTGCATGCACGGCGCAGCACGCGATTCCATCAGATTTAATCTGATGTCTGGTATTTAATTAAAAGTGGGGAAGCCGTCCCTACACGCCGCCCAGCTTCCCGAGCTCAGCGTCGATTGCTCCGAGCACATCGTCCATGTCGTAGACCGTGCGGTGCTGCAGGTGCACCAGGTCTGACAAGGGTTTAGAGTTTTAATAGTTCAGACTTGAATGGGTTTTGGGGTGGAAAAAAAGTCTCCAGGCTTCCGACAAGTCTTCTTGCTCATAGACAAGGCACAAGACAGGAGATTCAGGACGTAGAGAAAGTAGTCCAGATGAACCAGCAAGTCGGAGAAGAAGTCGTCACCGACTGCTATCATCAGGGCCTCAATGGACACGACATGGGAAAAAAGAACTCTTGTACTACCCAGCACTACTATAATCCCCTAAACCCTAAACCCTAAACCCTAAACCCTAAACCCTAAACCCTAAACCCTAAACCCTAAAAACCCTAAACCCTTAGCCTTGAAACAGTAATATCATTCTGAGGCAGACATGTCGCTGCTTCTAAGACAGCGGGCACTTTCTCCAAGCTTCGCAGCTGTGTCCATTCCGGAGCGCAAAGACGCGTTGCCACCAGCATATTCTTTGCCCCAGGCTGAGTGAACTCGCTGTGGTGGTAGAGGAGGTGCAGAAGTCGGAACCTCGGTTGGGGTGGTGATGAAGCACAAGGACAGATCAGAATCATTTATTTATAGAAAAAATGTACATGTAAAGCGGAAGCCCTAAAACCTTGCCATGTGCGTGAGTGCAAGTTGCTGTTGATCATCACGGGCCCTCACCTGATACGCCACCCGCAGAAGCCCCTCCAGACGCACAGAGCTAATGCTCCGGTAGTGCGCCATGAGGCGTCGGCGCAGAAAGCGCAGCACCCACCACTTGTCCTCACGGGACAGAGCGATGCTCCACCGGGTCAGAAACCCCATGCTGGCATGTGCTGGTGGCAGCGGCATGCCTCGAGAGCACGGGGGCTGGTAGCAGGCGAGCCAAAATCTTCCAGCATGTGCCCGGGTCCTGTTAAAGGTCGGCCAATTTAAAATAATAGTTAAAGTCTAAAGCCATGATGTCACGTCACTTTCATAAGCGGGCTGGCGGCTCCATTTTCGAACTCAGCGGATCAGCGCTCTCAGTCCAGAAGAGACACGGCAGCTGCAGCATTCACCTGCGCCTTGTCATTTTTGTCTGTGCTTTTTGCAGCAGACGTTGCAGGCACTGCGTAAAGAAGACTACAGAGTTTTCCTGCTCGCGTGTCATGCCTTGCTTCAGGAGCTTGTCATGCTTCTCGAGCATCAGCAAGGCATACTGTGTCTGCTCCTGCATATAGACAGGGTAGTGCTTCGGCAGGTTCTTTTGGGTCGGCACCATTGCTGTCCTTATGTACTCGATATCCCCGCCCGAGGAAACACCATAACGGAGCGTGGTTAGGGTGTCGACAATCTCCTCCAAGTGGACTCTGAGGTGCTCGTCGGACTTCTGCAAGTACTCAAGAGCACTCAGACCAGCGTGGCGAACACATTCAAGATCAAACTCCGTCAAGTCGGAGTAGTCCTGGCTACCTGGCCTGGGCATGTTCCACAGCATTGCTTGTACCCGAAAGAGGGTTGCGAGCTCCAGAGGACTCCGCTGCTGCGGCTGCTGGCCCTCGCTGCTGGAAGACAGAGCCATTGCAACGACCGGCGTCGGGTAATAATTCCAAATCTTCTTGAGCCTAAGCTTCGCAGCCTGCTTTCCTGCCGTGGTTTGAGTCAACAAGCAGTGGCCACTGTCACTGAAGACTTCAAATCTATGGATCGTGACACGCTTGAAATGCCTGGTTGACTGACTGGGTGTTTGGCCACGAGAAAATACATATTGCAACCGGTTGCGTTATGTGCCTCGACACACAAAGAAGACAGCCATAAGCCCTTATCATTCTGCCAAGGCACCGTGCAAAGGAGCCTCACGAAGAAGCCACGGCCTTCACAAGGGATGGGGGGGTGAGGGAGGGGAGTTGTGGGGGTGGGATTTCGGCGGGTGCCTGGGGCGGAGTGGCCACTTCTCAGTGCTGCGACCTACCTCAGGCCAGTCGCCGAAGGCTCTTTTCAGTGCTCACTTTTCAGTGCTCACTTTTCAGTGCTCACTTTGCAGTGCTCACTTTGCAGTGCTCACTCCCTTCGCAGTGCACACTCAATTTGCAGTGCTCACGCACTTCGCAGTGCTCACTGACACAGTGCTCGCTCACTTCGCATTTGCAGTGCTCACGCACTTCGCAGTGCTCGGTCACTTCGCAGTGCTCCGTCACTTCGCAGTGCTCAATCACTTCGCAGTGCTCTGTCACTTCACAGTGCTCAGTCACCTCGCAGTGCTAAGCAGATGCGGCGCCTTTGACATCGTGTCTTTCCAGCAACTGTTTGGAAAGTCACACAGGCACGACCGAACCATCCATCCCCCCTTAAGCAGTAAATTCCACGAGCTTTCTTGCCGGGACAGGAGGTCGGCTGCAGTCGGTGGAATATAGCTCTCAGAATTCTACAACAGCATCACTCAGATGAGGACAGCAATTTCAATTGAATGTGCTCTGTCATGTCAGCCTGGGTGGGTCTATCTGTCACATGTCACACCGACTTCTTTTGAGCCTCATGTAGAGGTACAACAACCAGACACATGGCACTGTGTGGGAGAATCACATGTTCACAGACTGAACACACTGTCGTAGAGGACTGGTTTTCTCATCGCGCCGCTCCTTCGTGTCCCCGGGAGTTGATACCTGGCACTGTCGTCTCGAAAGTGGTCGCTGTCTCCGTGACTCGTATCTCTGGAAAAATTTTATTCTGAAGCCATCTGTCATCTTATGACGACCAGTCACAGTGTCAAATCTGGCGACCATTCTCAGAGTCACGGATCGGCTCTTCCCCCTTTTCAAAAAGGAACCACGTCGAGACGATCGTGCCGCACCGCCCCACTCACGCTGCAGCGCCAGTACCCGCGGTACCCCGTCTGCGCCCAGCCACGGCACTGACGGCAACCGTGTCGCGCTGAGCGACACTTGCTACAGCCGAAGCGGCGCTGGCCTTCGGCCATTGCCTTGGCCTTTGCCTTGGGACTGGCTTGGGCCTTTCCCTTGGCCTTTGCCTTGGGACTGGCTTTGGCCTTTGCCTTGGCTTGGCCTTTGGCCTTGGGACTGGCTTTGGCCTTTCCCTTGGCCTTTGCTTTTGGACTGGCATTGGCCTTGGGAGTGGCCTTGGCCTTGGGCACCGCAATCCGATTCGTGTCCTGTCGGGACATGGTGTTCTGGAGTCATTAGACTGACTGACTGGTTATAGTGTTTTTTTCTTGGCCTCGTCCTCGGAGGACAAGTCGGACATGGAAGAGGACTGACCCAGGACCAGGGTAGTGGTCTGTGATGGTGGCACCTCCTGCACTGTGCATGAGGAGGAAGCACTTGAGCACAGGGACAGAGTCGCTGCCTCTGCGTCGCTCTTCTCCGGAGGCCCAGTTGCCTTGTCTCCCTCCTTGCATACCATTACAAAAAACATCAAATTCGTGAAAATGCTTATCACCCGTCTGCCACTGAAAAGCAGACAGCCAAGTCCTCCAAATCCTGACTGCTCTTGGCATCATCCAAGACCAGCTGCGTCGGAATCGGCGGAAGTGCATCCTTGACCTTAGTATAATGCACAATCGCAAATCCTTCTCATGGAACCCGTCATGCCTGCTGGGCCATGTCATTCTTGGGCAGGAAGCACACCAAGGCCTCACAGATTTTCAAAACTACGAGGCCAGATAAAGAGTATCCGTAATGTTCATGCGTTGCGTTGCTGCTGGCCTGGGTCTGTGTCTGCTCCGGGTCCGGGAGAGTGGGCTCGGTGAGGTCCTGGCTAAGTGCCATCTTTAACTTACAAAGTAGTTTACAGGGCAAGTAGAATGCAGCCGTTTCATTCCGTTATTATAGAAAAGGCCTTCACGTCCTCGCGAGATTCCTCGAGCATCATCAGATCCTCCAGTTGCTGCTCCAGCTCCTGTTGACCAGTCGCTTCTTGGGTTTACATTCGGGGCTGTGACAAGCAACGACCGCAACACACCCTTCCAACTGGATTACTCGCTCTGTCGGAAGCATGATAGAGGGGCATGTGAAACTTCAGACTCTGTGTCTCTTCGTCTGTCTCTCTCTCTCTCTCTCTCTCTCTCTCTCTCTCTCTCTCTCTCTCTCTCTCTCTCTCTCTTCGAAATCCTTCCCGGGCTGCAGCTCTCACTCTCACTCCTTATCATGTTGTGGTCCGTGTTCACGTATGGTTTCATGTAACCGTTTAGACACCTGTCGGTGCTGACCTTGCTTCGGCCAAGATTGTTTTGACACTGCTGACACCTGTCGGTGCTAATTTGGTCTCCTCAGGAATCGTGCACACCTCTCGGTGCCCAAACTGACTGCCCGAGCCTAACCCCGCATTTCCTGCTTCGCAGTCTTCTCGTCGGGACTTTCGGTATCCTGACCCTCGTCGCACCGATGCACGAGCAGGCTGTCGCTGGCATTCTCTTCACGGCCTGCTTCCTGATCACGTTGGCAAATTGATGACAGAAAGCAAGGTCTCCAGAGTTCTGTGCACAATCCTTCTCGACCAGAATCACGTCGGGGCAGGCATGCTTCTGGTTCTGCGGCGTGGCACACACCTGTGTAATAATTATTGCTTAGCTGCGAAAGCAATCTGCACTGATGTCCTCTTCAGGGCTGAAAACACCAGGCCTTCAGCATGTCTGGGACACTGGCCTGCCCGATGGGCATTATTGTCACCAGTAGCCTCTAGCCCTGGCCATGAATTGAACGCACGTCAGATAGAATGACTGGCGCCTCTGCTGCCGCGGGAATCATGATCTCGGATCTGCCGCTTGGCTCCTGCCGAAAGACTTTTAATTTTAAATTGTTTTTAAACTCTAGACTCTTATCGTTCACGATGTGACTCGTTGCAAGGGCCTGCGCGGCTTTCGCCATCGTCTCGGATCCAAAGGTGTCGTAAGTCCCCGTCGGGGATTCGGGCTCGAGCCAATCTGTCTCCATTGCAGCCATCGTCGTCTCGGATTCCTGGGGGGCCTCCGCTGTTGCTTTCGGCGCCGGTTCAGATCCAAGGACCTGCCTCGTCTGGGAGCCAAACATGGTCTCCTGCGGAAAGAAGACTTGTCAGGCATCGGCTTACACTCTCCTCTGAATGTGCCTTGGCGGGCACGGCCATCTCCCGGGCTTCAACCGGCGGGTCCTGCAGAAAGCAAGAACTATTCAATCGGGCACTGAGACCAAGACTCGGCGGTCTGCTGCAGTCCTTGCAGTCTGCCACAATCTCTGCCCACTCGGCTTTCACCAGAGCAAGGTGCAACTCCTCGTCCAGTCGTCTTGCCATGTCCGAGTCCTCGGAGCTGACATCCAGACAATCCTGGTCCTTCTTTTCAGACACAGCATCCTGCGTGGCATCGTCCTCAGCGCTTGCCAGGCATCTTTTCTTCTTCTTCGTGTCATCCTTCTTTGCTTTCTTCTGATTCTTCTTGCTGCTTTATCCACCTGGGTCGTTCTGCTCTTGGCCTTCGCCTTTGCCTTCCTCTTGGGTCTTTTCTTGGTCTCGCATGAGTCGGAAGGGCTGCCCTCGTCATCCGTGGTGTCGTCGCCCTTCTTCCGACCCAGAACTTTGTTCACGTCATCTGCCGCTTTTTCTGCTTTGTCTTTCGACTTTTTTGGTTTGTCCTTCTTGCTCTTCTTGTCCTTTTTATCCTTTGCCGATTTGTCCTTCTTGTCCTTCTTCTTGGCTTTCTTTTCGCTCTCGCTGGAACTTTTCTTCTTGTCACTGTCAGTGCTGCTTGCCTGGACGAACTTCTTGAAGAGAGCAGCTGGGTTTGCAGCAGAGGAAGAGGCCGGAGCACTTTCGTTTGCATTCTTCTTGTCCACGGAACCCTTCAGGTAGGACTGCACATCGAAGGTCGGCACGTTGCCCGGCGCCGGGGAAGAGGACTCGTCGGAGTCGCTGCTGGCGCTGGACATGTTTGCCCAACCGCCCCGACCCTTTAAGACCTGAAGCTGAAAGGCCACATGCCCAAGCTGCCTCTTTTCGTGCATGCAACAAGCAGGCGGTGTTGATTATTGTCATGGTGCAAAGAAGGTTTTCTTTTCAGCCCAAGAGTACCTGGCACGACAATGTGAATCAGAAGGCTTGGCAGGCGTTGGGTGGCCCTGGCCCCGATATTATGCTAGAGTCTAGGCAGTGGGGTGAGCTCTTATTGTCAAAATCCATGTGCCTCGCCAAGCCAGCTGATCGTAACGACTCTGGAATAAACGCTGTGCCCGGCGTTTGGCAGCGAAACTACATCAGCAGCATCGCCTTGCCAGACTGCAAGGTCACATCCCCGCTCAGGACCGCTATGGGTCGGACAGGGCATAGAACTCTCTCGGAAGATCCTTCCTCCATGCTCAACCTTCAGGGGCCAGGTTTCACTTGACGAGTCTGCAAGAAGGCACGGGAAGAAAAGCAAACAAAATAAAGCCTCATCCTCCATCCAATCGCGATGTTGCGCTGACCACGGATCTTGGGCATTGTCAGCAAACTGCC